>JAQBSW010003358.1:0-84601 GCA_029291075.1 Eudiplozoon nipponicum | reverse complement strand
GCACAATGGAGAGCTATGCCAACTAGTTATTTGGATCGGAACTTCGAAGTGCATATGACCAATATGTGCACTCATTCAAATAAATTAAACTGGTTACTAAGAGGTTATCTGGCGGGGCTAAACGAGCTACAGTGTAAAAGACAGCAGACGGATGAAACCAGACGAAGGGGCAGGTATAGAGATAATGAGATCTACTGATTCTACTTAAACCATGTTACCAAAATTAAACCACGAAGTGGTACAACTCTATATCACAGCGTAAATATAGAATTCCATAACGAAGATTCTAAACAAAATTATTTCAAAATTGGATGCTTGGCAGGAAATGGTTACAAAAGAAAAAATGAATTTATTACAGAATGTAAAAATACAAAGCCAGTAGGTTCAACACCACCGATATATGGGTTACCTATGGTTCGAAAATAGTCAGCAATACTAATTTTTTTCCTTTCAGAGACATTATTCATGGCTAACTCACCGCAACATGGGGTATCCAGGTTATTTTAGCGATATGTAAAACCGATGATGGAAGAAAAATTGAAATACGTGGTTCCAGTTTGTGGCAGACTGTCGCGAATTAGATTTAAAGAGTTAAGAATGTTATCTATCGACATGCACTCCTTATTTACTAGTATTCTGATGAATCAAACTATTAGTATTCTTTGTGAATATCTTAAATCATCTTTAAATGAACGATTGTTAGAATTGAACGATATGCACTAACTTATTTTTCTGTGCACAACAAATTTTTATTTCAAGGAGTTTTTTACAGACAAATTGAAGACATAAACATCGGTTGTCCTCTTGTTCTAGACTAAGCAAACCTATATATATGCATCATTTAGAAGCAACCGTATTAAAATCATCTATCGTAGGAGCCCATTCGTACGCACGCAACATTGCCGATACTTCCATGAGCGTTGGAAAGTATGAAGATACAAATGCACTGCCACAACGTATAAACAAGGTCGACGAAAGAATCTGGTTTATGTTTGAAGATAAAAAGAGGGATGTCTTTCATTTCTAGATATGGGCATAACGCGAAATGGAGAAGGTAACATCTTAAGGTCGCTTCACATGAAATCAAGATGGACGGGGAATTCTATTCATTATTCCAGTAGTGCACTAGTTGCCTACAAACGGAACCCCATAATCATTCTTTAAATCAAGTTTGCGAGCTTGAAGTAAAAACCAATCTCATTGTATTTAACCTGTCGTAGAAAAACAGCAAAACAACTACTGTATTATTGTATCTTAGGTTTTGCGCACCTAGTAACAAATTAGTTCAAATATGACTAGAGGTATAAACCAGAGGAGCAAGGATTACGCAATTTTCCAACTATATATTTGGTTGAGGAATGTTGGATAATAGGACGGTCAAATCTCCTAGACTAATGTGTAAACCTACAGTCGTGAAGTTAACGTCATATAAAGTCTCGACATTGCGAGTTCATTGCTAGCTCACTATATATAATACATATACCGAATCTGTAAAATATACCAACACTATGGCTATCGTGTCAGTACCCGATACCAACATTTTAGTGCCGAAAAGATACATGG
Source organism: Eudiplozoon nipponicum (assembly GCA_029291075.1). Lineage (NCBI taxonomy): Eukaryota > Metazoa > Platyhelminthes > Monogenea > Mazocraeidea > Diplozoidae > Eudiplozoon > Eudiplozoon nipponicum. The sequence continues at coordinate 83,038 of JAQBSW010003358.1, read as the reverse complement.
TACTAACACAATGACTTCCGAGTCGGTATATAGTACCAACAAGATGGATTACGATGTATGCCATAATTCACCAAAATTGAGTATTATGTCTATTTATGAATATCTGTTGCTTCACATTTGCGGTAATCTTGACATCATTCGATTAAATATATAACAGTTAGATCCTGTTTGCGGCAGAGAACTAATATATATGCAATTATTTAAAAAAAGTAATTCAAGCGACTAAAGCTTAGTTTAAAGTCTCGAAAATGCGACTTCATTGCTAGCTCACTCTATATAATACATATACCGAGTCTGTAAAAGATACTAACAAGATGGCTATTGTGAGAGTAACCAATACCAACATTATAGTACCGATAATGTACATGGTACTAACACTATGGTTGCCAAATCGGTACATAGTAACAGCATTATGGAAATCAATGTATGCTATAGTTCACCGAAATTGAGAATTACAACTATTTCTGAACACCTGTTACTGCAGTAGATCCATACATTCTGGCCTTGATCGATATCAGTTATCACATTTCGCGGTAAGCATGGCATCATTGAATTCAATATAAAACGTTTAAATACTGTTAGGTGCGAATAGATAATATATGCAAGTATGTATTAGGTGTTGCGAACCTAGTAACAAATTAATTCAGTTGTAACCAAAAGGATAAACCAAAAGCAGCATGAACGGAAAGTATAATCTCATGCACATTCGTTTCGTGCTTACTAACGGCTAATCTGTAGTAGCCCACATTCCTCACCAAAATATATAGTGGTAAAGTGCGTAATACCGGCTCCTGATGAATCGCCAGTAAGCGCGAATCGAATGTGCATGAGATTATACTTTCCGTTCATGCTGTCTTTGGTTTATTCTTCTGGTCACAACTGAACTAATTTGTTGCTAGGTTCGTAACACCTAATACATACTTGCATATATATTAGTTCTCCGCACCAAACAGTATTTAAATTAAATAGAAATCAGTCTGGACTGGAATAGAATCATCAAAACTAAACGTGTAAGGTTAAAAGCATTTTTAAACTACGAAACTCTGAGAAATTTTGGACACATTCATGTGAAGATGAGACACATATGGCTTTACTAAAAGGAAGTTTTCTATAATGAATAATTGCAAGATAGGCATAGCTAAGCTGTGATTTGTTATAGAAATGTACAATTATAGTTAAATACTGTTTGTTGCGCAGAACTAATATATATGCAAGTATGTATTAGGTTTTGCGAACCTAGTAACAAATTAGTTCAGTTGTGACCAGAAGGATAAACCAAAGGAAGCATGAACGGAAAGTATAATCTCATGCACATTCGTTTCGTGCTTACTGGCGACTCATCAGTAGGAGCCGGTATTACGCCCTTTAACCACTATATATTTGATCAAAGAATGTGGAATAATAGGACGGTACAATCTCCTAGACGAATGTGTAAACCTGTAATAGTGAAGCTAACATCATCTAAAGTCAACGACAATGCGACTTCAATGCTAACTCACACTATATAATATATATACCGAGTCTGTAAAGGATACTAACACTATGGCTATTGTGTTAGTAACTGATACCTTTTTTGAAATCGATAAGTACGGGATACTAACACTATGGTTTCCGAGTCGGTACATGATACCAACCTGATGGATATAAATTTATGCTAAAGTTCACCCAAATTGAGAATTACAACAATTTCGAACACCTGTTACTCCAGTTAAACCATACACTCTGGTTTATCCTTCTGGTCACAACTGAACTAATTTGTTACTAGGTTCGCAAAACCTAATACATACTTGCAATGTACAATTATGTTTGAAAAACCGAAAATGTCACAAACGAATTCAAAATATAGGCTGTAGATATTGGTATAAATGATCTTTGTTAACAAATGTTATATCATGCTTTACAGATACTCTTTCTCATATATTTTGGAAGTGGTGAATTTACTTACTATCAGAATATATATATATATATATATATATATATATATATATATATATATATATATATATATATATATATATATATACCTAAGTGTATGCTTGCCAATATTGGCAAAACCATGAGGTTTGTTTAGCACAAATTAAAAAGTACATAGTGGGTATAGGGGTATTACTGCTCCCACTGATATGTCGCCATTAAGCATGAAACGCACGTGTACAGGAAATTATATATAAGGCTAACTTTGGTATGACTTTGTGGTCCATTTTTAACAAATTTATTAAAAAGATACGCAACACCTAATATAAAATTGCATATATATGAGCTAATACAGTAAGCACGAAGCGAATGTGCACGAGATTATACTTTCCGTTCATGCTGTCTTTGGTTTATCCTTCTGGCCGCACTTGAAATAATTTGTTACTAGGTGCACAACATCTAACACATAATTGCACATATATTAGTTCTCGGCCACAAACAGTTCCTAACTGTATATATATATTATATATATATATATATATATATATATATATATTTGAAATGCGAGCTTTAATAAAATTCATTGTACTTTTCCTATTTGCAAAAACAAAAAGAAATTTTATCAGATACAAGAAACATATCTTTCTCATTATCTCCTCAAGTATCTACTAATGAACATATCTTTATATATAAATTGGGAAGCAAAACAAGATAGAAATATGTAAACATAGAGAGTGTGTGAAAAAACGGAAACCAATCAATTGCGTGTGTCACATCCAGTTCAAGCTCAATGCCTGAACATGCTTCTTCTGCTTGCATAAATCCGGCTGCAATTTGTTTATACATAAGGCTTCGTATGTGGCTAGATCTCTTTTGTTGTTGTGTTTAGCAAATATTTTGAATGCTACGTCTGGAGAACATACGTGAGATGTCTCGATGCTGTGTTGCGCAATTGCAGACGTGTATTCACCATTTGATTTAAAACAGGCATTAAAGATACAATGTACTCTCGTTCGAGTAGTAACCGTCTGGTCGATAGGCCTAAGTAAGTTGTTTGATAACTTGCGCATGTATACTTGTAAATAATATTTGATATCGACATTAACGGCTGTTTTTCTTTGATTGCTGGTAAAGGCAAGAATGTTACCCTAAATAACGCTCGTAGTTTAGCTACATTGAATGTGCGTGTTAATGCTGTTCGCGAGGCGTTGTTCTCTTTTAATTTATTGATGTATAAACTGGTTAAATACAATGGGATTTGTTGTTTACTTCATGCTCGCAAACTTGATTTAAAGAAATGTTATCACCACCCGCGCAAACAATTATTGTTAAATTGTATTGCCTATATATGTATATGTGGCGAAAGCTACAAACAGTTAATGTTCGTGACTGCATAGAAATTGTGCAGCCGACATTTCCAGTCAGGTTCAATGTATGCGAGACTGCTAGAGGTGAGAGCCGCATATCTAAATTTGATTTCTATATATATTAAATGCGGTTTGATTCTCGATAGTCAGTTTGCCGTCGTACTCTGATGATGATCAAGGAAGGTCGAAACGCGTCAGTGCGTTGCGGCTGGCGGTAGTTTTGTTATGTTGTTCGACGACTGGTTAAATACAATGGGATTGGTGTTTACTTCAAGCTCGCAAACTTGATTTAAAGAATTGTTACCACCACCCGCGCAAACAATTATTGTTAAAATGTATTGCCTATATATGTATATGTGGCGAAAGCTACAAACAGTTTATGTTCGTGACTGCATAGAAATTGTGCAGCCGACATTTCCAGTCAAGTTCAATGTATGCGAGACTGCTAGAGGTGAGAGCCGTATATCTAAATTTGATTTCCATATATATTCAATGCGGTTTGATCCTCGATAGTCAGTTTGCCGTCGTACTCTGATGATGATCATGGAAGGTCGAAACGCGTCAGTGCGTTGCGTCTGGCGGTAGTTTTGTTATGTTGTTCGACGACTGGTTAAATACAATGGGATTGGTGTTTACTTCAAGCTCGCAAACTTGATTTAAAGAATTGTTTTAAAATCGGTTCAGGTACTCCGAAAGAAAAAGATAAACATTAACACAAAAACTGATTGTGCGGGTAGTGATGATAGTTCTTTAAATGAATTTTGCGTGCTTGAAATCAACGCCAATCTCTATTTATTTAACGAATCAAATTAATACGGGTGACTGCCGGTAGCTTTGCTGTTATTAGACTGCATTAAACTTGTGCAGCGAACGTTTTTGGTCAAATACATGGAGGATCGAAACGCGTCAGCACGTGTGAAGATCGGTAGTTTTGCTATGTTGTTCGATTGGTTAAATACAATGTGATTGGCTTTTATTTCAATTTCGCAAACTTGATCTGAAGAAGATAGCCACTCTCCGTTATCCTTTTAATTTACGAAGAAATAAATTTAAAGAACACGAAAAATCGTTATAATGTATGAATTTATATTATAAAGAAGCAGTTTTCTGTAATCGTTTAAACTGATTAATTGAAGGCAAAAGCATAAAATTATGAAACATTTCGCTTTACAATTTGTGTTACATTTCTGATCACCAAAACTTGTCCCGAATTTCTTTAAGTAAGATATAATTTGACGTATATTTGCAGGGAGAAAGAGTTCGAGATAGAGCGACGAGGAGGATGAGAAATGAGATAGAGTGAGTGAGAGAATGAGAGAGATAGTGATAGGGATAATGAGATATTGTGTGAGAGAGAGTGAGATATAGAGATAGTGAGAGAGAGGAGGATAGAGAAATTAAATTCTTTGCTTGATTCGTTTACCATTCGTGGCGCTCCTCCTTTTTTTTAAAAAAAGAAAAGGTCTTTGATACATCAATATTATTATAATCATCACCTTTCTTTGATATTATTCGGCATAAAATCCTCTCCATTTATTAGAGTGATTGTAGTGAACTTTAATAAAACCAAAAGACATATTAATAATTCAATTGATTTTTTGACTATTCTGGAATTGGATGGTACAGATCCTTCATGTGTATATGTTCGGAGTGGCGTGATTATTTAGCAATTGACATAACTGGACGAGAATCTGTTAGAATCTGGTGGCAAACAAAATCTAGATTATGGGCTGTTTTAGTTCTGAATTCTTAAAGTAATTTGTTCTGTAATTCGCTGTGATTAAGCTATAAGATTTTGTTAGTATATATGTAAGTCTTCGTAAGCAGAATTTAATAAATTTATGGTTCCCAATGGATGATTAACTTTCCGACTGTTAGAATTTCATTGCATCGCATATTATTATTTGATTTTTATAGATCTTACTTGAAAAAAGGTAACGTTAGTAGTTGCAGCATGACCTTATTCCAGTGTTGAGTGTTGTTTATCGGAAGTTTGGTTCCGGCATAACGAAATTTATGGCAAGGTACATTGTTAGATTGATTGTCTTTATTCACTTTATTTAATTTAGTCTAATATTTGCGAATACTTATGAAGCTTTTTTCAAGAAATTTGTCAGTAATAAACCGCTTGGTATTATTTCTTTTATAGTTGTCTAATTTTTTTAGAAAAGTATCCGTAAGGATTGTTTTGTTTTGCTACTGAAATAACTTTATATTGATTGAGGATAAATTAATCACTTTTTTATTTCCTTTCCATTCATATTTTTGGCTGTTCTTAGTTTTTCCAAAAGGAATTCAATACCAATAACCTATCTACACTACATCTTTAAAAAATGAGCTATTGTTAAAAATTTAAGGATTACATTGTACACAATTACTTTTTTCTAGGCTGCAATCTACATACATATTGTATTCCACAAATTCGTAATTATAGGATTTCGATAGTGAGAATGGTTTGCACATACTTTAACCGATCAATTATAAGGTAATGTAATGTTTAATGGGCGAAACATCATATTCATTTCACAGAAAGAATACAGAACAGCGCACCTTTTTTTCAGAACCTATTAATGGTGAGAAATTAATACAGTATTTTATCGAGAAGACCCTTTGTAAAACAGACGTATACCTAACCAATAATTGATTGCGCGGATAGTGGTAACAATTCCTTAAATCTAGTTTGCGAGCTTGAAGTAAACACTGATCCCATTGTATTTAACCAGTTGTCGAACAACATATCAAAACTACCGCCAGTCACAACGCACTGACTCGTTTCAAGCTCCCGTGATCATCATCAGAGTACAACGACAAACTGACTAGAGGGGATCAAACCTCCTTGCATATATATTGAAAGCAAAATTAGATATGCTAGAATATTAGCCATGTAAGGAATAACACGCAAAGTAGAAACGAATGAAATACTCAGAGCAAATGTTAAAAATAGATAATTTTTTATCAATTCGTTTCGTATACGAATGAATAAATTATTTATGCATCTAGAGTTTTGTGGAAATTATTTTCTAATTCATTCATGGTTTCAGGTTCCACAGTTTATCACCGAATATGCAGTTACTTTCACTAATTATTTGAATATTTTCCGCGGATTGTATTACTATAGTGCATATTCCGGCCAGTACGTGATGAGTTCCCAATAAGGACGAATTCGGTCTACTGGATGAATTGACTTTTCTACACTTTACAATTCTTAGTTTATACTGACAATTGCATGTACTTAATGGGTCAGGTGTTCACATCAATTTCGCAACCTTGATTACTGTAAATATTATCGCCGCCCGCGCAACCAATGTTCGTTTAATTATATAAATGTTCATTTCAATACCACTCCCCCATGTACTGTGTTGTCTGTTCAGTAATGACAGAATTGGGATGGTTAGTTGGAACTTTGGGTCAAAATAGATGCCATATGAACTCCACATAAAGCAAAACTAGACTAACCAAGTTACATTAGTTAGTATATAACTGAAAATCGTATGAAGTGTAGTGTGCGGCAGGATAGCTCAGTGGTTAGTGCACCAGATTCCGAAGCAGACGTGCCCAGGTTCGAGCCCTGTTCGCGGAAAATTCTGACCACTACATGATGAGTTCCCAATAAGGACGAAACTGGTCTACTGGATGAATTGCCTCTTCTACACTATACAATTCTTGGTTTATACTGACATATATAATAAATAATGGTCAGGTGGTTATATCAAGACGGCAACCTTGATTATAATAATTGTTATCACCGCCCGCGCAACTAATATTCGTTTATTTATTTAAATATTCATTTCAGTATTACTTCCCTATGTAGTGAGGTGCCTGTCCAGTAATGACTGTTTGCGGATGGTTGGTTGGAAATTTTGGTCTAAATGGATGCCATATGAGCTCCACATAAAAGAAAAAAAGACTATCCGAATAACATTAGTTACCATACGATTAAAAATTGCGTTTAGTGTGTGACAGAGTGTATCAGTGGTTAAAACACCAGATTCCGAATCAGACGGGCCGAGGTTCGAGCCCTGTCCGTGGAAAATTCTGGCCAGTACGTGATGACTTCCCAATAAGGAGGAATGAATTGCCTTTTCTACACTGTACAATTCTTAGTTTATACTGGCAAATGTATATACTTAATGGGTCAGGTGTTTATATCAATTTCGCAATCTTGATTAAAATAACTGTTATCACCACCCGCGCAACCAATGTTGGTGTAATTATATAAATAAGTCAACAAATTTTGAGGTAGTTAATTTCCTTTATGAAAACAAATAAATATTTATTTTGGACATTTGAATTTAAAAGTTTTAATTTTGTGGAATTTTAATTGTTTTGTGGCCTTTCAAGAGAAACTCAACATGTGGTAGATAGACGGATATATAGATAGGCTTCAATCTGTAGATAGATAGGTTTATTCTATATACATAATATATATATATATCTTTATATCGGACATTAATCATTTTATACATTACCATTTAATATATATATATTATATATATATATATATATATATATATATATATATATATATATATATATATATATGTAAGAACAAAACAACGTACTCCATGGAATAACATTTATTAATAAATCTTATTTCTACCAGTATCTACAGCCATTGTTCTGGATTCGTTAGTATATTCGTTCATCCAATCCCACTTTACATTTGTCGTAACCAATCTCCTCTTCGTTATGTAAGCCTTTGTTTTTCGCAATTTAGACCACTACTTTTGCGCAATTTAGACCACTCCTTTTGCGTAACGTCATTTGGTGTGTCATCGCTTTCATTGTAATTGCGTCCGTAATTGATGTATGTGTCGTATTTTGCGAAGCGTTGGCTATTTTTAAAGGCATGTCAGTTATATATTTTACCTGATTTGAATCCACTGTCATCATGATTTTTCCATATATTTCGACCTCCGGGTACGGAGGTCTTTTTCAATGGCAAACACATCACACACTAAGTTGACAATCAATAGGGTGACCACGGTATTGCAACTGAAATTGTTACTATTTAACAGTAAGACCATGACAAGTACTCCATGGAAAAAATTTATTAATAAATCTTATTTCTACCAGTATCTACAGCCATTTTTCTGGATTCGTTAGTATATTCGTTCATCCAATCCCACTTTACATTCACTGTACATCCAGAACAATGGCTTTAGATACTGGTAGAAATAAGATTTATTAATAAATGTTATTCCATGGAGTACGTTGTTTTGTTCTTACATTTTAAAAAATGGTGAAAATAGAAACGATCAATTTATTGAAATACCGTGGTCACCCTATTCCACGGACAACTATTAACGCATATATATCCTATTCGTGTAGATATGGTGAATGTGTGGAACGTGTGATGTATTATAAAAATTGTCTATGTGAGGAACCAATCCCAACTTACGTGATTAAGCGTTGGAGAAATACCAATCAGCATCAATCAGAGAATATTCATCGGCACATTCTTGAAAATGTCATCGAAGAAGTAGAAGCAAAAGCGGATAGCTACAAACTTAAATGTCTATCTATAGAGTCTAAACTGCAGATGTTAGGAGATGAAATTCGAATTATTTTTTTTAAATAGATAGCATGGATTACAGAAGGTGCGAGGAAGAGAGAGATTAAAAAACAGGCGCGGAATGCAGTTCAATGTTCTAAGCTCAAAAAGTTTCCTGAGAATCCAGGCAAATTTATTTTTAATTACACCGACATAAATCTAACAAAACATCAAAATGAAGTTCTCTCTCTTGGACCGAAATACTGCATAACAAAAACTAGAATAAACAAACGTGAAGAAATGCATATGCAGGCATCAATGGAATGCTTCTTTGAAGATGCCACAAAACACAAATCGAATGAAAAATACGACATCTCGCTCTTTAAATCGGACCTCCGAAGTGCGTATGGCCAATATATGCGCACATTCAAAGGCAATAAACTGGTCACCAAAAGGCATCTAGAAGAACTAAATGAGCTACAACGAAACAAACAAATCAGACTCATGAAGCCAGACAAATGGACAGGCGTAGTGCTAATGAATTATACGGACTATAGTCAGGCGTTGTTATTCCATGGAGTACGTTGTTTTTTCTTACATTTTAAAAAATGGTGAAAAATAGAAATGATCAATATATATATATATATATATATATATATATATGACTCACACTGTTGCTTATATTTATATATATATGTTTTTATACATATTTATATGTATTTTATATATTTATATAAGGTGTGAATAAATAAATTTGATTAATCGGTCAAAGAAAACAGCAAGAAAAGAGAAAAATAATAATTTATTAGAAATATGTAAACGTATATATAGATATATGATTAAATATATTGGACCCACACTGTTGCTTATATATATATATATATGTTTTTATACATATTGATATGTATTTTATATATTAATATAAGGTGTGCATAAACTAATAAATATTTATTACTAATGTACATATATATATAGGGATGCTACATATTAATTCACCTGTGCTTATATTTATATATATGTTTTTTATACATATTGACATGTATTTTATATATTGATATAAGGTGTGACTAACGTAATAAATATATAGTAAGAGAAAACATTCATGTTTAACAATTAACAATGCTCCTTCTTCTAAATATATATATACATATATATATATATATATACATATTACAATATTATATTTACTTATATATGTATATAAGTATATTGATTTATTTCAGTAATATGAGCATATATTCTTATGTAATTATTTCTAAGAGTTGATTAACTTCGCATTGTGCTTACGATGAGTGTTGAAAACCGTTAGTTTGTCCATACACTCTCTACCTTTCTCTCTTTAATCTTTGACCTATGCGTCGCTAAGACATTCACTCTCCTTCCGCACAGCAGAAGGCAAACGCGATAACTGACTTGCATGGTAAATTCACCATGGTTAAATAGCCTTGGTTGGCTGCTTGCACACCATTGGTTAACGGCAAATATCGCTTTTTTCACATTAGTGCAGCGTGAATTGAGTTGAATTTAATTTGTGCAATATGTCGGCGAATTGCTTTGTGTTGTTACATTCCAAATCTATTAATAAATGAGAACCCCATAGATGCCAAATCGTTTTAAATCTTAATATACCCATTTGAGTCTGATAAGCTAAAATTCCCGTTCACATCTATTAAGTTCATACCTGCTATATTTTGAGCTAATTTGCTTGTGTCCTCAAACTTAAGATAAGCTTCTATATTGATCGAACTTAATTATTAATTTGATAACTCAGTGTTATTCAACGGACTGTGTACATCTTACATAGCAATACGCCCGATCAAATAACCTGGAAAGAAATAAGACTCGAAAAACAGAATTATTAAATTACCTGTTCCAGAACGTCCACAGTGTGTACGATTCAAAAGAAAATCGAGTCACCGTAACCGAAAATTATAAAAAAGAAACAAGTGAAGCTTGCTAAGTATAGTAAGGCCAGTAACGTACAGATTACCAAAACTTAAATTTTCACACAAGTCAAAAGTATACATACTCTCAATTATTTAAACAAAGAATGTTCAAGAAAATAAACGAATAATTTCTTTTTAAATAATAATCGATTTAATGAGCCTCGGCGGTTTAAATTTATCAATAAATGTTATTTTAATTATGTAGGAGGAAATATCTTCATCTACATAGCTCTGAAATATTCTGTAGCGGCTCAGAACAATTCGCTGACATATTGTAGAGGCCCTTTGTGCACTACCATAAGAGAGCTTCTAAGATTTTAGGCTCGAATAGTCCATATGTGCGGTAGGATCATCCAATTTGGAACACTTAACAAAACTATAATAATGATACATGTATTTGGCAACAAAAGCCAAGAGGCCCAACCATTGGAATTACAAATCAAAGGTAAGATATGTTGAGATGAATGAAATTGTGACTAGAAACGTATTTGACCACAGGGGAGGGTGGAGTTGAGATAGAGATGTGCTTTCATCTACTCTGTGATAGTTCGATCTGGTGAAAAAGAGAGATTCCATGTGATTAGGCAGGATTGAATGGAGTACAATCCATGATGGGTCCGAGTATCAATGCGGGGTAGGATGGTGTCGGAAAGAAGAATTTGAGTGTGAGTTCGAGAGTAATGTCGGACCGGTAGCAGAGGTCAACCGACGGATATTGAATTTCTGGGGGTAGTATTGACCACGATGAAGTCGAGTAAATTGAAGCTTGTATCTCGTGCAGGTTTCACTGACTTCCGTTCAGCGAGGTTATGACTGATGGTAGGCGAGCGTGAATCAGTGTTCGATATCTTTTAAACTGCATTATATTTTAAACTACATATCTTAAGTCCACCTGCTAATTGTTTTGTATCCTCAGTATTTTCTAAACCGTCCATAACATTTAAATAAGATATCCGGCAATATATATTATGACAATAAGTGCACTCACAAATTAAGCTGATATCCGCAGATGACAGATACGGTGGTGACCTTGAAAAAAATATCCATGTCAATTCCCTGAAGCAAATTCGCGATACTTTCCAATAATTTGTATTAAGAACTCTGATAAGTAATGCTTCAATACTTTGTTTAAAAAATAGTATCTATTCAGAACCATGCAGCAAAGCGTAACACGCAACTCAAAATCTCTTCAAAGTCATTCATCAAGACAAGTAAAGAACATCGACAATATGTACAAAAAACTTCCAAAAAATGTACAATATCTTTTGAAAGCACAATATTGTTTTATGAAACCAGCGATAACATCAACTGTCCGAAAAATAAAATTTGATTTATTCTTTTATGAGGAGTTAATTGATGTCCAATAAATTAATTAACCTCCACATCCACACTCATGTTTAAGATGTTTACTCATACATCACGAAGTCCTCATACATCAGTTTCCTGATGACTCTTCCAGAACGAGTTTAAACATGTAGTGCTGGTACTTCTCTAGGTTTCACTTTCATATTGCATTTATCCCTGTCCTAGGTCGTTTTGGTTTTTGAATGCAGCGATCCAGTGCTACACACTCTACTGTGTCATTTACTTCTATGAATACATTTTTATTAGTCATATGATTGACTTTAAAGGTTCGTTAAGGAACGGATTCACAAAATTTTGTCTGTTCTCTTTAGCTGTGTATACATGAGATGCTAGCTTTAAATCTGAAGATACATAGCATTTAAACCTTAGGCTTATAGATTTGGTTGAAGTTAAACGACTCATTTTCTCCCTCAATGCTCCAACAAACCAATATACTGCATTTATCTCCAATCTTCCCGTGTTTATACGCGTACTTCTTTGCCAACATAGCTATTAAAGAATCAACATCTTGTGTTTCCATCAAATGCTTGACAAAATCGATAGAAGATACAACAGAGCGTACGAGGGACTCCGAACGACTCATATCTTCATTTTATATGGCAGGTCTACTGAGAGTATCTGCCATCACATTCCCCATCCACCCGCCGAGAATAATTAAGCCTATTCGGTTTTCCTAGTATACTTATCAACGGTTTATGATCAGTTAATATCGTAAACTGATGTCCATCTAGGTATCACTGCGGAATAAACCGCTAGTAACTCCTTTCCAAGCGTGTCATATCGCTTCTCGCGAATTTGAAGTTTGCGATTATTGAATCCTATCGGCTATAATATACCATTATCCCTCTGATGTAGCACTGCCCCTATGGCTACATAGGAAGCATCTGTGACCAGTTCAAACGGCTTAGTCCAAAACACATGTGCTAATGTGGTAATTTATCTTAACAGATCTTTGGCATTCTGAAATTTCTCAGCATAAGTCACTATCCCAGTGCCTTGTCCAATGGTCCTAGAATGGGGTCTAAAGCGAGATTGAAATGGATAAAAAACCATCCAAATGATGCTATCCTTTATATCAACGACCAGAAATTTTCCGCGTAAATGGCAATTTCTGCCCCAATGTCACTGAAAATACTCCCTTAACCTCAATTGGACTTATATTGGCAGCCTATTGTTGATAAACCAATGTGGGGCTATCAATTTTCACCACATCGGATCGAACTATGCTCACCTCTGCACACGTGTCTATTACGAAATTTAACCTACTTAGTTCATCTGCCATAAGAACATATTGTTGCTATAACCAACAACCTCTTCGAGATTACGTTCCAGCCGAAATCTAACAGATTTACGAACTGAATTACTTCGCTTTTCTTCAATCGAATCTTTTGAACCTAACTTCGATGATTTGAGGATGCCTCGAATGTGCATACGTACGAGCGTTGCCTGCACAACCTCCTTACGTCTCCTACTAGCGGGGTGCTACTCGTTTTCCGGCGGCATATACCAGGCCACAGAACGAGTACTTTCTTTCCATCGGGGACCACCTAAACTTGGAAATGTTTATCCTCCGACCTGACAATATTCAAAATCGGCATGTTTACGATGCAAAATGCACCACTTGCGTGGTCCTGGAACACACTCACGCAATTTGCCTCTCCGATGCTTGGAAGTTGAACTTTGACCCCGAGAATTCTCTCTACCTCTGTTTGAATTTTCAATCTTAGGTGTCATCCATCCCACATCCCGTCGGACGGTACTTAATTAATTCTCTACGGTCAGGAGTCTTTCGGAGAGATGTCTGAGTTGCTGCTCAAGGTGTGAATCTGCTTTCACTGTATACTACCTAGGTTCCTCTGACGATAAATGTTGTCCAACCCTTTGAGCTTCTTTGGCCACTCTTGTTGCAATGTAGCATTAACATTCAAAATTGCTCTTAATCTAGCAGGCAATTCTGCTACAAGTATACTGATTATAACTTTTTAAGAAATATGAAGCCCGATGGATTTTGATTAAGTCTGTAACAAATTCAGATGGGAGTTGATTTACCATCTTTTCCTGACGTAATAAGTCAATCATCCGTTTGATCCTCTCGGATTGACATCGTCCATGAAGTTCTTCAAGCAGAACCTTAAATTAATTTACAGGTTCGTTCTGGGTGACAAATTGCCTGAGTCTAAATAATATACTTTTTTGGCTCAGGAAAACACCACCAAGCCGAGACAAGCATTTATGTAGGGTCGGTTATTCTTCGTAATTTAAAATAAAATCTGTCATCTTCGACCCATTCAGAATGGTTGTCTGGTCTGTACATGGTGAGCTTAACATTTTTTCCATAGAATTGCGGCAAAATCGATCATCTAAATAACCTGGAGCGGTCGCCATTTTTTAGAGGCCACTTGGCCTCTACCATGAGAGAGCCTATGAAATGCGAGGCACGGATAATCCATATGTTTGGTATGATTATCTAATTTGGAACACTTAAATTCATCAGAACTATATTTCAAACCATAGTTCTCAAGTCCACCTACAAATTACTTGGTATCGTCATTATTTTTTTAAACCGAACATAATATTAAAATATGATTCCTTTCAATATATATTATAACAATAAGTGCGCTCATCAACTACGCTGATATCCGCAAATGACAGAACGATAGCGTGGTGACCTTTAAAAACATATATCCACGTCAATTACCTGAAGCAATTTCGAGATGCTTCCCAATAATGTGTATTAAGAACTATGATACTTCAATACTTTATTAACAAAGAGTACCAATTCAGAAAAATGCGGCAAAGCGTACCACGCAACTCAAAATCTCTTCATAATCATTCGCCAAGACAAGTCAAAAGCTGCAAAAATAGGTACAAAAGTAACATCAAAAAAATTTAAAATATGTTTTTGAAAACAATATTGTTTTATGAAACCAGCGATAACATCAAATGTCCAAAAAATAAAATTTGATTTATTTTATATGAGGAGTTAATGATGTCCAATAAATTAATTAACCTCCAATGTATTGCCTAAATAAAATTTAAACTTCACTTACGCGATATCCATTAAAACAAGCGAAATTTGCTGTTAACCAATGGCGTGCAACATTAAGCTTGCAAAAGTATATACGCACAATGCATTTACCATACTTCATCACACACACGTTTGACATTTCCTACGGTGCACTACGCGTGATTGCTGCCTCGCTATACACTTAATTGTTTATCTACGCTGAGTTCTGGACTGTCGTCAATTACACTGTGTCACCTAGCCACTTGGAACTCAATCACGACAATCTTCTTGTTGCTGCACAATTATTCATAGGTATCGATTATCTTTTAATCGGACTTCTACGTGTGCCAGTCTCCACAGTGTCGCCGCAAATTTTCAACAACACAATTCTGAGACATCACACAGAAATTCACCTCACGGGTTTCGACTCTACAATGAAGGAACACCCACCAGTCAACCAGAGCCGGCCTCAAGTGTCTAGGAGTACTTCTAGTTACTGCAACACAACCAAGCATTTTCCAGAGAACGCACTACCGTCGCTGATAATGGATATCAAACAGCAACTGTCTCTCATTATCTGCGGCTCTTAACTAATTTGTAACATCGCACGGCATTTAACTGCAGCCGGGGCGTTTTCAAATGAAATTGGGTCAAACTATCACGCTCGTAAATGTGATAGTGAATTGTAAACGCCCCGGCTGCAAGTGACTGCTGTTCGACGTTACAAAATAATTAAGAGCTTTAGATAATGACAGACGATTACTGTTAGATGGTCCTACTCAGGGCCGGAATTGCGTTCTCAGACAAAAGCGAGAAAGATTCCTCATTTTGTAGTGTCTAGAAGAACTTCGAGACACTTGAGGCCGGCTCTGGTTTACTGTCAGGTGTACTTGAGTTGTGAAGTCGAAACCAGAGAGATGAGGTGCTGTGTGAACGTTGAAGATCTGCGGAAAATCAGTGGTGGCTAGCACACGTAGAAGTCAGAATAATAGATGATCGATCCGTATGACTAGACGTGCAGCAACAGGAAGATTGACATGACTGGCATCCAAGTGACTAGATCAGTGTAGCTAAACAGTCAAGCGTGTAGCGCAAAAGCAATCAAGCGTAGTGAACTATAGGAAATGTCAAACGTGTGAGATGATACATAGTAAATGCACCGTGCTTATGTGATTTTGCAAACAAAAGTTTGCACGCCGTTGGTTAACGGCAAATCTCGCTTATTTTAATTGGCACCGCGTAAATGAAATTTGAATTTCATTTAGGCAATATGTCGGCGAATTGTTCTGAGCCTTTATATCACTTTCCTTTCTGAAACAATGAAAAAATCCTGTCGGCGAGGCTTGATAGGTAATGTATGGCAGACTTCGAACCCAGTAAAAAAACTGGTTTTTATTCTGCCCATAGTTAATTTTTTTTAATTTACAGTAAAAGCTTGGATGAAGCTTGCTCGTTGGATACTTAAACTATGTTTTGATGCCAAATAACCACTAGGAATTGCTACACAAATTGTTAGTTGTAGTGGCCGGTCATACCGACTGAACCGAAATAGAGTAGTGTGAGGTTTTGAGAGCCGCACCGTGAAGATTGCTGCTAATACCAAAATAGGCACTCGGATCTCAGATATGAGACATATGTTGCAACAGCACAATACATGAAAATTAAATGGTAACGACAAAATGTGTACTCGAACATTGCCGCAGAGATGGCATAATACCAAAGAACTGTTTAAAAATCCTATACAATTGTTAGCCAAGAACAGATGGTTATACCACGTTAAACAATTGAGTGTGAAAGGTTAGTGAATCATGTGGATTAAATACAGGAGTCACGTCGCGTGACAGGGCGCAAATGGTGCGCATGGCGGGAGTTAATTAATTATCAGTTGGTAACTCATATAAAAATAAATCAATTTTTATTTTTGGACATTTGATGTTATCGCTGGTTTCGTAAAACAATATTGTAATTTTTGAAAAATATTGTAAAATTTTTTGAAAGTTCTTTTGTTCATATTGGACTTGTCTTGTGGAAGGAAATGAGAGAGTTTTTGATCTGAGTTTCTGAATTGCATAAGCGGGACACTGCGTGGTTCCATCTCCGATTCTTTGTCAATAAAATTTTGTAATCTTCTCGTCATTTTGTTGTTTTTAATTATCAGCGAAAAGGACCACAAATTTGCTTTGGGTATTTTAAGTTAATACTTGTTTTAAGGTCTCAATCATTTCAGTTCAGTAAATTGTGGATATCAGCGAATCCGGGTAAGCTTACTTAATTAATATAATATATAAATTACAAGTAATTTAATAATATCATGTCTGGTTTATTAAATACTGAGGATACAGAGCAGTTGGCTAGTGGACTTAAGGATTGTAGCTTAAGAGATAGTTCAGAGGAACTTAAGTGTTCCAAGATAGATGATCATTCCGCATATATGTATTTTCCGGGCCTGGCATCCAAGAGACCCCCTTATGGTAGTGACCTAAGGGCCTCTACAAAACAACTCACAAATGTTTAGTTCCTTGCTTTTTATAGTAAACAATCAATCATTTTCATAGTAACGAATAATCCGATTTAACGAGATAAATTCACTGTGACACAATAGTCCACCGCGTGATCCTCTCGGATCGCGCGCGGTTCTGTCTATTTTATAAAAACACTATTAATTACAAATAAAATTGCAGTTCAAGAAATATCGATTAAAACTGCTTGAGACTAAAAGAGATTGTTCCTAAAATCACAGCTAAGAGAAATATTGTTTAAGGACAGAGTTAGAATATTTGACCTTAAAGAGCACAGCGTTTGTAAAAATCGACCTTCATTGGGTTGTAACACGGAGCCGCGTGTTACAATATAAAAAAGATGGGAAAACGCTGCTCTGGATTTAGCAATACTTATACTTCGAAAGACACCCATTAAAATATCTGCCATAAAAATAATCCCGTTATCTATATCCAAATCTTTATCTTGAAGCCGCAGAATTGAATAAGTTATAAAGGACATTCTAGTAGTAATTCATATGCTTCGGATGCACATTTTATATCGATATTCGGAATTACGACTGCTGAGCTGTCTAAAATGGTCCAGGCCGCATCCTTGTCATAGAATAATAATACAATATTGATCGTGTAGTCAAGATCTTCAGATCTACCGTTTGGGAAATATTTGCGGAGTGCATCCTGGACATATACAAGTGAAGACAACAAAAGAATCGTTTTGAAAATATTGAATGAAAATGGAAAAACGGACATCCTTGTTGATCGTCACATTTCACAGTAAAACGGCGGGTAAATTCATTGCCGAAACTAACACAAGCAGGCATGTTAGTTTAAGGAGCTCTTATAAGATTTCGAAGATTAGCAGTAACACTATTTCTAAACAGAATATTTGGTAGTACATTGCATTCCACGAAGGTTTGACAGCGACATATATGTTGCTGACAAGCTAACGGCACGAAAGTAAAAATATAATCTACACAATTTATTCCTGGTAGGAATTGCGGAAACTTTATAACAATATAGAAACACATTTAATAAACTAATCAAATCTAGCGTGCCTTTCCAAGGTTATCATGCAAAATACGATCGTTTTTTATGAAACCATAATGGTAATCAACTCACCCAAACAACAAGTAAGGCCTCCAAATTATATTAAGTATGACGTTGCGCTACAAGTAGTAACAACAATCGTGCGCAGTGGATTTCAGAAGTAAATTAGTTAGTAAGTTTGAATTTAGTAGGTCACTTTATTGCAAGATGCTTGCAATTTTTATTCTTCCACATATATATATATGTTTTAATGAAATTTAGGTGATGTTTGTAACCAACCAAATTATAAACAATATTATTTAAATAAAGATTGCGATCTTGATGCAAACACCAGTCCCATTATATACACACATTTTTTAAGTATAAACTCAGCATTCTATAGTGTAGAAAAGGTAATTCATCCAGTTGACCGGTTTCTTAATTACTGGGAACTCATCACACACTGTCCAGAATTTGCCGCGGACAATGTTTGAACCTGGGCACGTCTGTTTCTGAGTTTGCTGCACTAGCCTCTGAGCCACATTACCGCATACTTTACAAATTAATTATTTACATACTAACTAATATTTCTGATTAGGCTTTCTTTTTCCGGCTAACCATCCACAATCTGTCAATATAGAACAGACACCACGCTAGCTTAGGAAGTGGTATTGAAGTAAAAATTTATTTAATTACATGAACATTGGTTATGCTGGCCATTATAAAAGTTACATTAATCAAGGTTTCGATCATATTGTCCGGTCAAATGAATCAACCTTTAATAATGTAGGTATGTATAAGGTGTTGCAAATTTAGTAACAAATTAGTTCAGTTGTGACCAGAAGGATAAACCAAAGGTAGCATTAACGGAAAGTATAATCTCATGCACATTCGTTTTGGGCTTACTGACGACTCGTCAGTAGGAGCTGGTATTACGCCCTTTAACCACTATATATTTTGGTGAAGAAAGTGAGATAATAGGACGGTACAATCTCCTAGTGGGAAAATAGGACGGTACAATCTCCTAATGTGGGATAATAGGACGGTACAATCACCTATATGTGGGACAATAGGACTGTACAATCTCGTTATGTGGGATAATAGGACGGTACAATCTCCCATATATGGGATAATAGGACGGTACAATCTCCTAATATGGGATAATAGGAAGGTTCAATCTCCTATATGTGGGATAATAGGACGGTACAATCTCCTATATGTGGGATTGTGGAGGAAGATATTTGCTCCGAAAAAAATTAAATTTATCAATTAGTCACTTTAATTTTGTCGGAGGTAATATCTTCCACCACAAGATAATAGGAAGGTAAAATATACTACATGTGGAATAATAGGACGGCACAATCTCTTAATGTGGGATAATAGGACGGTACAATCTCCTATATATGGGATAATAGGATGGTACAATCTCCTATATATGGGATAATAGGATGGTACAATCTCCTAATGTGGGTTAATAGGACGGTAAAATCTCCTATATGTGAGATAATAGGACGGTACAATCTCCTAATTTGGAATAATAGGACGGTACAATCTCCTACATACTTCACCCAAATATATAGTGGTTAAAGGGCGTAATACCGGCTCTTACTGATGAGTCGCCAGTAAGCACGAAACGAATGTGCATGAAATTATACTTTCCGTTCAAGCTGCCTCTGGTTTATCCTTTTAGTCACAACTGAACCGATTTGTTACTAGGTTTGCAACACCTAATACATACTGGTATATATATTAGTTCTCCGCAACAAACAGTATTTAACTGTTAACCATTAATAATAGCAGTTCAGACTGACGCCTGCATGCCGAATAACAATGAAAGCGGTATTCTCCCCCTACTTATTTCTCATTTTTACCTTGTTAAAGAATACTTGGTTGTGGAATTCGAGTGATTGTCTAGCCCCTGCATTTTCATCTCTCGATCAATTTCCTTGGTAGCCAGGCGGGGAGCACGGAGTGTTAGTGGTCTGCTCAAAAACTGTCACAGTCAATGTAATTGATGTTACCTAGCTAGATGCGATGAGCAAAGTTCAACGGAATAGAAATGACCGGATCTGATTTTCTCTTCTTTTATACGATCTGGCGTTTTGAACCCAAATATGAGACATCCTGGACAGACATTCACCAGAAAGCAATAAACAATACTTCAAAGCTAATCTCTTACGCTTATGGTTCACACACAACAAAAGGATTACCTTATCCTCCATAACGTCTCAACTTGACTTAAATCTAGACTTCGTCACAAATGCATCTCGTTAAATTGTAAGCACTCAAATTAATCCGCCCACGTCTTAAACATTGTTAATATAAACTACCTTTCTTCAAGGCCCCAAGTGTTTCCAACGCACTACTCGCACACATAAAAATGTTTATCTTACAATTACTTTGAGATGGCTATTTACATGCACTTCTTTAAAAATTTCCTAGAGGTTAATACTCACTGTAAGCGTAAGTTGTACATTGAGCCCCAGTAATTTTCTGTCGCTAACGTGCATATCTCTGGCCATTGCATCGACGCTTTGAAAGTATAATTTTTAATGCTTGATTCCAGCCTTGATACTGAGCTAATGACTGTTAATCATCAGCAATAGTCCTCCCAGCGCCTTCTGCACACAACAGACGTATCATTAAACATAATATTCATCAAGGGTCATTCTTCCATCTGGGCTTCTCCGAAGAATGTAATAAGAATGCAAGGTTGAAAATCTCGCCGTTCGCTGTCTTAATTATCGTTGAAGCGTTTTCATCCTCTTTTATATATCACTTATCCAATTCAATAATGTTAACCTTGTTCTGTTTTAATGCTTAATTTAGAGGTCTAGTCTCCCTCACTTCTGGGTGTTATCTGGATAAATATACTTAACTAGATTCCAAGTTTTTTCAAATGTGTTTTCGGAGTGCCAGCTTCATATTTTCCAATGCCGCGTTTTGCGTACGCGGGTAGTAGCTTTGCACGGACAGTTTCACAAAGATCCGATTGATCACAATTTCCATTTTTTCTGTCTTCTATCGGGCTGAGTTTGTATTCGTCCCAATGGATATGCGGTTCCTTCACATTTTTGTTTACTGGCGACGTTTCGCAAGGTGAAACCTCTTTCCATCTTCAGGCCAATTTGTCCACTTATATCCAAAGCAACATACTCACAATAGCAGATTTAAGCAAATGTGGTAGCCTCGTTCCAAAACCGTTCTATTTATATTTTATTTTTTATTATGGGAAAAAATAGCTAGATCCCGTAATAAATAAATTGCTTTCAATATATATATATATATATATATATATATATATATATATATATATATATATATATATATATATATATATTACAGCGATCCTCTGGTTAATTTGCACCTCGTACTCTGATGATCGACCATGGGAAGCCGAAACCCGTCGGCACGTGATTGATTGTTGTTTTGCTAAGACGTTCGATTGGTTAAATACAATAGCATTAGAGATCATTTCAAGCTCACAAATTTGATTCCAAGAATTATCGTCACCGCTCGTGCGATCAGTGATTGTTTAATTGTATAACTTAAATAAATGTGGCGAAGGCTGCACAAAGTTTAAGTTCATGACTACATTGAAATTGTGCCGCTGTAATTTGCAAAAAAGTACAATGTATACGAGACCATTAGTGGTGCGAGCTTCATATCTAATACTGCTTTCCATGTATATGCAGTGCAGTTTGAACCTTGTTAGTCTCTTGTCGTGCTCAAACGATGATTATGGAAGATCGAAACGTGACACTACTTGTGACTGAACATCATCGTCATATACATAGTTTCAACTAAAATCAAGTCTACTACTCTACAAATTTCTCATAAGAGTTGGACCATATATATATATACATATATATATATATATATATATATATATATATATATATATATATATATATATATATATATATATATAGTACACACACAGCAATTTTAAAAACCGATACATCATTGTTCAGCACCTTTGGAAATATCAGACATGATTAAAATTTTATATATTAAGATTTTAGGTGATAAAAAATGAATTAATGATCTCTATTATTGTATATACCCTATTAGCATTAACTTCAACATTATAACTACATCCATGCTCACACAATAATTACTTTAACTAGACAGATGCGAAACAATCTTGGCCTCATATTTCCGAATAATGAAATTAGGACAGTCCTTATACACAATCTGATCACGAACAATGCGCCAGCAATTATATATGCTTTCATGAAACCCAAACTTACTGACTGGCTACTCTTTACACAGAAGAATAGCTTGTTCAGCAATAATGAGAATTTATAATTATCAGATAAATTCAGAATAGACAATCGTCATTTGGATTCAAAACATATATTCTACTAAATAGATTACAATATCATAAAATATCCAACATTTGAACATCTTGCAGTAATATCACTGAATCAAATTTTGATACAATTATTATAGTAAAGACAATAAAAAGTATTTCGAATGAATAGTTCTTATATAATAGTTAATGGTACAAATAATAAAAGGTTTTCATACGAGACTATCTGACTCGATAATCGGAAAGATTTAGATCGAATGTTATATTATGCATAAGTGCGAAACGTGACTAACAATTTTTTGCATTGATAGCTAACATAATGACATAATGCATAGTTCTTCCAACATAATAATAAAGATGATATATACAATAATTTCCAAATGATAATGTACTGAATATTCTGGTGCTTTGTTTGACCACAAGAACGTAGTCGTAATCAAAATTCAAAAGATAAATAGGAAGGCATATTTTTCCTAGTTGTGTATAAAAATTTTAAAAACCATCTTAGACAGGCGTTTCTCTGAACATCTTTGGCAGTTTATTGCAAATTTTATAAATCTTTGAAAATGAAAATATGTACCCCGCATTATATCCACCAAAAGAGGAGAGATCGCCAGATGTCCAGACTTACTTCACATTCCATGAATCTTTATTACTGGATTCATATAGGCTCCCGTCCACTGATTTAAGTGAAATACTTACATACAATAGCACAACTTCCGAACTAATAAATATTACAGTGATACGACTGTAATCTGTTGGCCCACATGGTGCAGGACTCCGGGATAATTTGTTTCCCAATTTTTCTTTTTATAGCTTATATCTTGTTTAACAAACTTTTTCATACGGTTCCAAGCAGCGGCGTAATGTTCCAGTATCGGCCTAATACAAATTATATACATTTGTAATTGTATATCATTAGATAATGTTTTTATTTTATTAGTGACTATCTGTTCTTAGCACTAATCTGTCAATGTCACTCGGCAAAAGCTGTGCACTCTATAGTTATGCCTAAATCCTTGATTTCTTGCTGAAGTTTGATCTGAAAGCCATCATTAATCATAATATAATTAAATTCTAACGTATTTCCGATTTTTAAAGGTTTCGTTTCTACTGTTTACTCTCAATCATAATGTTATTTAATAATTACGCAGTTCAGAAATATCGACTATTACGTGATGAGTCCCCAATAAGGAAGAAACTGGTCTACCGGATGAATTGTCTTTTCTACACTATACGATACTTAGTTTATACTGACAAATTCATGCATACTTCCTAAGTTTCACTTTCTCTAACATAAAGAAAACTACATTAGGGCTGATATCAAGCCACTAAAGCTTAGAAGGACGGTATTTTCTTCAATAGAATGAGATGTTAGCATATTTAATTTTAACTCAAATTGTATGCCTGTAGAAACAATAATAGGTAATTTCACAACTTATAGAAAAACATGTTTTATTCTCCAAACTCATAGCTGTATACAACCGTTTGCAGAACGACACGTCCAGATATTTAAACCTAACATTTAAGACAAATGATTTAGCCTGACAATATTCTGCAAACGCTACAATCAAACAATCGTTGATTGCGCGGGTCGCGATAATACTTATTTAAATCATGTTTGTGGGCTTTATTCAAATATTTTTGGTTCTTCCTCGTTTTCCAACAGTCGTAATCTCACTCTCGACAAGCTTCAATCTACTCAACTTGATCCTAGTCAATGTTATCCTACAAAAACTCGAAAGATACGACAAGGAATTCCGAAAGGCGATGTCTGTAGCTGGTCCTTCTTCGCCTTCTAACTCAATCTCAAATTCGTCCATCCGACAAAAGTAAATCCTGCATTGATACTCGGACTTTTTACGATCCTTACCTCGTCAAATGGAATCTCTTTCTCCTCAGAACAAACTACCACGAAGTTGATTAAAGTGTCCTTGTTGCCAAATATTATAATTATTATTTGTTTTTAAATAGGATTACGTAGGGTGTATGTGTAACGACGCAATTATAACATTATGTACACTAACGTTTTGTTTTCGGGCCTCAACTGCTGGCGAGCTGATGAATATTTAATCAAATAATATATTTATTTTTCTTATGGAATAAACAGTTTATTACAATATATTATTACTAATGTTTTAAAATTAATATTTAGGAGTATAAGTAGCACTTACTTTTCTCCAGTTATCATCGACATATTTTCATTGCGTTTTAAAATGCAATGCATAGAGTAAGGACAGTTGATAACGCAAGATGAGCATATTGTGTGCGTAACAAGATGTAATATCCATTAGCTAAAATCCATAATAGGCGGCTGGGTATTCAAACGATAGAAAACAAATAGGTCTTATATGGCATACAGAAATCTCACGATCCAACACAGGATACGAAAAGTTGGACTTCTAACAGATAGGAAGGTACAAACCTCATTCAGCCCTGAAAAACGGCGTTGGAACATACTGTAGAGGATGTTGAATCCTCCGCCTTTTATAAAATGACCTTGAATGATAAATTTAAACCACCATAGCTGATTGTAACAACTTTATTTAAAAAGAATTTTTTCTTTTTATTTTCCAGAACATTCTTTGTTTAAAGACTTGATTTTTATAATTGTGCGCTATTTTCAGTTTTTGAGTATCGTGCTTCCGAGCTGGTTGTAGATTTTCGTTTGCTGCATTTTTAACATTTCTCTCCATAATAAACGATTACAACATTACACAATAAACATCTTTCGACACTTGCCTTGTGTTCTGATATAATATAACACTGAGGAGGAGTCTTGGAACAGGTAATTTATTTATTATTGTGGGTCACGTACACATCAAAGCAGATTATTGCTGAAGATATAGCTTTCCAACTTTCACCTTCCAAAGCGCCTCAAGTAAGTGTCAATTTAAGTATCATAATTCTTGATCATGAATGCCGATATTAAATTAGAAGATGTATTTCATTTAGGGCAGGACCTAATGGACTTAAATCTTATTGACACAGATAACAATGTAGGCAAAACAGACTCTACTGTGAATGTTAGGACTTCTAGCGAACTGGCATCTAGGGGGCTTACTAACACCAATAGGTTAGGGGCCTCAACAAAATTTGGCGACCACGCCAGTCCAAGTATATTTAGTCTACCACAGTATAAGTCAGAGAAACATGCAAGTTGGGTAGGAGATGCCCAAATGATATTTGAGGCTTATTGTATTGTGAACCCTATGGAGAAATTTGTTGCAGCATGGATGGCATTGCCTGAGAATTTCCGAAATGCTTTGGAAAATTTCAGAGACAGAACTGTGAAAGAAAAGCCGTACAACGCATTTGAGTTATTAATGGCAGAAATTCAACAGAGATATCAGCCTGGAAGAACAGCGCAAATGTGCGAATTATTACGCTTAGAAAAAATGGGACGTCAGTTACCGTCCGAATTTTATGAACGCCTTTGCACGAAAGCTTCCAGGTTGAATATATCTAATGATGTAGTCAACTCCATTTTTACAGCTGAGTTACCAGTTAGGCTCAGAACAACAATGGAAGTGTTTGACACAATGAATATAGATTGGCCGACAAAACTCAGAGGGTTAGACGGCGTGTATAAACAGCAAGAACCACAAGTACATGCTGTAATGGCAGATTCTGTAACGATGCAGCCAGTCAGGGCAGATACCGAAAACCACCTGACCACACAAGAAAGTTTGCGTTTCTTATGTAGGGAAGTTGCTAGCTTGCGTAGTGATGTCGCACAACTTCAGAGTCAGGTCCAGTATATTAGACGCCGAAGGAGTCACTCGCGTCAACGCTTCGAAGGGCCACGCGGATGGGGTAAGGCACAGGGCGAATATGGACGCAGTGCGAAGTGCCAAGATGAAAATTATAATTACCCGCGATTAGGTGGACCCAAATGGAAAGGAAGCACAAAACCGGTTGAGAGAAATCCGTCACCGGGAAAAGGGAAAAACCCCCACTAGTAGGAGCCGTAGGGGGGGTTCCATTGCAAAGGCTCCCAGATATGCCTTTAAAAGGCATACTCAAAGCAAAAGAGGCGACTAGTATAAATAGCACCCAGATAAAAGGCAAAAGAGTCCGATTCTCACTAAGCGGGGATCTTGAAAACATTGCCGGAGTGTCCAGCAACAAGTTCATTATTAAGGATGAATTATCTGGATTAGAATTTCTCATAGACACGGGTGCGGAGGTAAGCATAGTTAGGTCAGACGTGGTGGAAGCAGATTGCCCCACATTTGATTATCAACTATGGGCCGCGAATGGTAGTCCAATTGAAGTAAAAGGGATGAAAGAAATGTCTGTAAAATTAGGCCAGAAATCTTCTTTCCTATGGAATTTTCTAGTAGCCGATGTCAAGGACCATATCATTGGCATGGATTTCTTGACACATTTCAAGCTGGCATTAGACCCCAAGGCTAGGACTATCACAGAAGGCGTAGGGACATCAATAAATAATGAGTCTAACGTGTCGGCAGTTAGAACAGTCCTCTTACCTCGTCCAACAGTCGCACATGACTTTGCTGATATAATCGAGAAGCACCTAGCAGTGTTTCAACCTTTTAGTGCCAAAAGAATAGGTTTGAAAATAGGAGTAGAACACCAGATAGAATTGGTAGCTCCGTTACCTTGTTCACCAAAGGCTCAACCATTGGCACAACACAAGCAACAAGTAGCTGTGTCAGAATTTCATCAATTGCGCGAAGAGGGGATTTGTAGAAGGTCAAATTCCAATTTTGCTTCCCCAATAGTGGTAGTTCCCAAACCTGAACCGGGTCAATGGAGGGTTTGTGGGAATTATCGTCTATTAAACTCAGTGACAAAGGGTGATTCTTATCCTCTCCCTAACCAGAGTACTTTGCTCCGAGATATAATGGGATATGAGGTTTATTCAACTTTAGATCTCCAGAAAGCGTACTATCAAGTACCAATGGAAGAAAGTTCGATACCACTCACCGCAGTCAGATTTCCAGGAGGGGGATCGCATGAATTTCTTCGAATGCCTTTTGGTTTGAAAAACGCCAGTCAGACATTCCAGCGTTTGGCTGAAGAAATCCTTCAGAATTGTCCATTTGCGAGAGTATATATTGATGACATAATAATTTTTAGTAGTTCACGAGACGAACATCGTACGCATTTGGAAACGGTTTTGACCAGGCTGGAACAATATGGATTGGTGGTCAAACCTAATAAGAGTAATATTGGTTGCTCTTCAGTTAAATACCTTGGTCATATACTTTCCAAAGACGGAATTAAGCCTTTGGAAGATAAGGTCCAAGCCATTAAGGACGTAACTGAACCCAGAACAGTACGCCAGTTGCGAAGGTTCTTGGGCATGATCAGCTATTATCGTCGATTCATTCCAGGTCTAGCCGGAATTCTTGGATCGTTAACAAGACATCTCACTCTTGAAAAGAGCACGATCAAGAAGTCTTGGCCTATCATCTTGAGTCAAGAAGACCGAGAAAATTTCCAAAAGGCCAAGGATATGTTAAGTGACGTAACCACATTAGCACCTGTAGATTGGGAAAAACCTTTCGAACTAATCACTGATGCATCAGATGTTGCATTAGGAGCAGTGCTACAGCAAAGAGATCGGGACGTAGTAAAACCGATTGGGTTTTATAGCCGTAAGCTTACTGATCGAGAAAAACGGTATGATACGTTTGGCAAAGAGCTTCTAGCCGTGTATGCCGCAGTGTTACACTTCGAGCATTACTTAGATGGTCACAAGTTTAAGTTATTGACCGATCATAAGCCATTGATCAGCATACTTGGTAAGACAGCTAGGCTTAATTACTCTCGTAGAGTAAATTCCCAAATAACACGGTTAGCAGAGTTTGATTTCACTGTATCTCATATTGCTGGTAAAGAGAATGTGGTTGCAGATGCACTAAGCCGACCGAATGAAGCTGATGTCGATACGATATTTCAAGGTCCTTTGAAAAGTTTAGAAGAATCAATGCACGATTTCGTTAGTCAAATCGAAGAAGCGCAAGGACTGGATCCCTTTACATTGGTATTGTCCAAAAGACCAGGATATGTGCGTAAGCTCATAAATGGCAAGTGGTTGTTATGCGAAACATCTAGAAGTCAACCACGACCATATGTGCCATTGGAGTTACGGGCCAAGATTATCCAAGTATTGCATAACATGGGTCATCCATCCATTAAAGCCACCATACGATTAATCAACGACAGATACGTATGGCCACATATGTCTAAAGATATACGGGTATGGGTAAGAGCCTGTACCAAGTGTCAAACGTGTAAGGTGTGGAGACATACCAGGACCGATATAAAGAACATTGGAATACCAAATGGACGGTTCAGACACGTACACATAGACATTGTTGAGATGCCTGAAGTAAACGGAAACAAATACTTGCTGACTATGGTAGATAGATTTAGTCGTCAATTTGAAGTGGCGATTTTAAAAGACATGACAGCACAAGAAGTTTTGTTCGCGTTTCTACATAATTGGATATCGCGTTATGGTGTTCCGGAAAAGGTCACTAGTGATCGCGGTAGTCAATTTATGTCAGAGCTTTTCGTAAGATCTCTCAACGTCATGGGAATCACTATAATTCATACTAGCGCGTATAACCCACGAGCAAATGGGATGGTAGAAAGGTTACATCGTGAACTGAAAGCTGCATTAAGGTGTACTAGTGGAACAAGCTGGATACACGATCTTCCTATAGTACTACTCGCCATGCGCAACAGATATAGGGCACAATTAGGAACTTCCATTGCAGAATTAGTTTATGGAGAACCATTAAGGTTGCCTGGAGATCTTCTAATTGAAACTCCAAGTAGTCTTGATTGGGCTTCTAGTTATGTAGATTGGTTTGTAGGAGCACTTAGAGACAAGATGTGTCGTTTGGCCCCAACCAAAACTAGAAAACCTAAAACTAAATGCTATGTGTCCTCTGATTTAAAATCGGCATCGCATGTTTATATTACTAATGAGAATAGGAAAAACTGCCTAACACCATTTTACAAAGGACCATACAAGGTCAAGAGGATGACTGATAAGAATGTCATCATAGAAATAAATGGCATTGAGGATTGTGTTACGTTGGATCGCTGTATTCCCCAGTTTATCTGGATTGATGGTGTGACCGAATTAAAAGATGCGTTGAATAACCGTTCCATGGGCGAATCTGAGGTGTGCAATCCCATCTTGCAGACACATAATGAAATGCAGCAATTTGAAAAACCGTTGCCTAACTTATCAAAATCTTATTCTACTGAATCACAGCATGAAAATTATTTGTCGACACCAGATGACATTGAAGAACCAGCGAATGTTATATCGGGCGAGATGACGACGTCAGGGGCGCCAGTATGCACAAAACGATCTGGAAGAATACTACGTCAGCCGAAGAACGATGATTACATCTACTATTAGTCGTTCCTCTCTTTTTTTTGAGAAGGTGGTGTGTGTAGAGGATGTTGAATCCTCCGCCTTTTATAAAATGACCTTGAATGATAAATTTAAACCACCATAGCTGATTGTAACAATTTTATTTAAAAAGAATTTCTTCTTTTTATTTTCCAGAACATTCTTTGTTTAAAGACTTGATTTTTATAATTGTGCGCTATTTTCAGTTTTTGAGTATCGTGCTTCCGAGCTGGTTGTAGATTTTCGTTTGCTGCATTTCTTTAACATTTCTCTCCATAATAAACGATTACAACATTGCATAATAAACACCTTTCAACACTTGCCTTGTGTTCTGATATAATATAACACTGAGGAGGAGTCTTGGAACAGGTAATTTATTTATTATTGTGGGTCACGTACACATCAAAGCAGATTATTGCTGAAGATATAGCTTTCCAACTTTCACCTTCCAAACGGCCACAAGTAAGTGTCAATTTAAGTATCATAATTCTTGATCATGAATGCCGATATTAAATTAGAAGATGTATTTCATTTAGGGCAGGACCTAATGGACTTAAATCTTATTGACACAGATAACAATGTAGGCAAAACAGACTCTACTGTGAATGTTAGGACTTCTAGCGAACTGGCATCTAGGGGGCTTACTAACACCAATAGGTTAGGGGCCTCAACAGTATGTCATTTTAAGAATTATCCTGACGCACTTTGCGCGCGTGTGATTGGGAAATCAGTTGTGTAATGCGATGGGCTTTGAAATTATCAATATATTTTGAAATAAGTTTTGGGAACGACGGAGAAAAAAATTTGGAATCTAATGTAACCTGAATAAATCTTAAATACACGAACGCTAAGTTTTTTAATACAACCCTGTAATTCTGTTAAATATATATTTCCCGTCTTTGGGGCATAGCGCCGAAGACTAACCTGAGCTACATTTTGAAGACAAATTCGAGAAAGAAAGTATGTTTAGAATCTCCGGTTGCTTTGATAGATCATTGCATGTGGCGTTCCAAATAATGGTTGCATATTTGAGGATAAGTCTCATATATGCCATTAAAAGTTAGTTGTAGCTCGCTTGCTTCTTTTACTTCAGTGTCATGTCTATCAAATGCTTGGTTTTGAGAACGATGGTTGTAACATCCCATTTAGTCATTTTATTTGAAATACTTATTAATAGATATTTTAGCATATTTCCTGATATATGCTCAATTTTCAAACATTTTAATAGTTGCATTATGATAACGTTGGTGTGAAGTGTGTATTGTTTGGTATTTGTCTTTTAAAATCCCGGTTATCGAAATTGACAAAGGTGTAGATTAAATTCTATAAATTTAGTCCATTCGTTATGAGCCTAACTAATGCGATAAAGATATGCTGATAATTATGTATACACATTATTATTGAACATACTGCTCTTGTGTGTGAGAAGTAACCAGTCAGTATGTCTAAGATTTGCCAGTAAATCTATAATTTCTAGCGTCTGTTATTGGGATAGATAATTGTTCGTGATCACAGTGCAGAATGTAGCTGTAATGTATAATGCAAGTTTCAATGTCATCTGTGAATTTAATATCAAGGTTGTTTTTGTCTGGCTGGTTGAATACATTTTTATGAGTTCCGATTAACTTAAGGTATTGAAAATACTGTTAATAGAATATATACATCTGTTTAGGCAATCGGAAAATTTAACATCTCCTACAATAATTCGATGAATAAAATTATTCTGTTTATCAAGTTCCCTAAGTTGCTTAGTGCTCTTCCGAAAAATTGCATTTTCATTTAATGATTAAATGATTTATCGAATTGGCTTTGTGGCTATGATGTATTCTAATCATGAAATTAGACAAACCAGGATATATTTCTTCCGATCTAATTGCATTTCTTCATAAAGTATTTTATTGGTTGGTTTTAGTGATATATTCGAATTTGATTTGTGATCAATTTATAATGAGTTCTGTTTATCTATGTTTTGGATTTACTATTTTGTGGTATTATTGTTATATTTGAGTTGTTTATTTGTGCACATTATTTAGGCATGTGTTTTTTGTCGGGATGGGGTTTGAAATTGAGGTACGTGCAGCTTGCTCGAAGTTGTGTTTGGAATCAGTTGAGATTGATAGGTTGGGGATTTTTTGGATTTTCTTAAGGATTAGTGAACATACTATGCCAATTCGGTATGGTTCAAAGTTGGATCTGTGAAGTAGGAAGTGGTGTAATTGATCGACGTAGCGATTTAAGGATTTTGGGTGATAGGTTAATTCTGCATAAAATAGGCTTTCTGTGTTGTATAATAACTTCGTATGTTTAAAGCTTAGAAAGTATGGATATAAGGTTATAAATGAAGGCTTGCTCCGGTGCTTTGTTGAAGTTAATTATTGAGAGCCTGCTTTTTCCGGAAGTCTAAACATGTCTTGTTTGATACTTTAGTTTTTGAGTGCTAGCAATAGTGTTTAATGTATTTTGTGGAAAATAATTTAGGAAGCTTCCGATGAAAATATAGTTCTTGCATTTATTTTGATCTAATTTGTGTTTAAGAAAGGAAGATATAACGTTGTGGTAGGTTTGGGTAACATGTCGCGGTTACATTTCGGTAATTCTTTTCTCTAATGTGAGTAGTTTCCCTTCAGATAATTTAGTTTGAAGTGCAAAATTCAAGGACATATTTATAATGGTTTTATTCTGTTTTTCATTGCTAAATTATTGTAACTGATAAAGTTTAGGCAATGAGGAAAGTTTTTATATAAGAGAAAATTTGACATAGTTTTATGCTTGTGGGACATCAGTGTTTATAGGTAAAATAGGATATGCTGCTTCTAACCGAACAAAAAGAAATGTCTAAATTCAATTAGCTGTATATTTGTGCATAGATTTAGTTAAGCGTTGAGTTTTTATAGCAGATCTGTAGACGGTGTCAAAAACGTAGGTGTTGTTAAGTAATATGGCAACAAAATCTAGTCTTTGCGCAGGTGGTGGTAAGGATTATTTAAATAAAGTTTGCGAGCTTGAAGAAAACACCAACCTCATTGTATTTAACTGGTCGAACAACATATCAAAACTATCGTCAGTCAAACATACTAACACGTTTCGAGCTTCCATGATCAATACGCAGCTCGATTGTGGTTTGACCGTCGCTATTCGTGCCGCGATGATGATTATGGATGGTCGAAACGTGACAATGCGTGTGACTGACGGTAGTTTTGCTGTATTTAATTCTCAGTTGCCCATAATTTTGATACTGGAAGTAATCATGGTTATCCTTCTGGTCATAATTGAACTTATTTGTTACTAGAATCGCAACACCTAATACATAATTGCATATATATATTAGTTCTCCGCCGTAAACAGTATCTTACTATTGTATATTTAATTTAATTATGTCATGATTATGGCGACGTGATTACTGATTTCGATAAAGGCCAAAGTGCATGGATTTACTGTCCTATTTTCCCACATTCCTCACTCAAATATATAGTGGGTAAATGGCGTAATACCGGCTCCTACTAATGAGTCGCCAGTAAGCACGAAACGAATGTGCACGAGATTATACTTTCTGTTCATGCTGTCTTGTGCTTGTCCTACTGGTCATAATTGAACTAATTTGTTACTAGGAGTGCAACACCTAATACATAATTGGATATATATATGTTCTTCGCCGCAAACTATATCTCAGTTGAAGACTGTCGGAGCTGTTCAGTTTTAGGTACTACTTTTATGTGTATTTTTTGTAAACGATTAGGAATACATTTATATGCGAGAATTTTGTTTTTAAAAAGTGATAAACAGCATCTTGTGCTTGCAATTTGAGTAAACATTGCCACATACAATGCCGTCGCATTGAGGTATGGTGGTTATTATTGGATTTATTTAGCGTCACACTATTAATGCAGCACTACCCGTCACACACTTCAATCCTTAGGCTTTAAAATGTATGAAAATATAGTACTCTACTGGGAAATAATAATAAAGATATATACTCAAAACATGACCGAACCAACGCACTTGATAGAGCCGCATTTGATCGCTTAATGAGGAGCATTTATTTACCAAACAAAAAATACTTTTACGGTCATCAGCGTTGCTTATTATTTTTATTAACCTATATGAGCTATGCTTCTTAGATGGTTACGAGTAATTGTCTGTTGTCACATGTTTGATTGTGACTAGGACCATCTTTTATTGATCATATTTTACCTTGAGGAACTTAATTTAACAGCGACATATTTATCGTTGTCTCACAACAGCAATACTTCATGGCTTTAGGGATGAATTTGACTCAGTGGATCGCAACATTCTATTCGATATTACATTTGAAAATATTATTTCTAATAAATATATCGCTGTTTTGCGAGGGACTTGTTTGCATTGTTTTAAAAATTTAAATACTTTTTTTGTAGAATGTTATTGTTTATAGAATTTTTTTGACAACTTTCTATTCTGGAAACAAAAGAGAGCCAGTTTATTCATAGATTGATGTTGATATGGATTTTAAGTTTGATTCCTTGTTTGAGTTTCGCATTTTTCAGTAAAATCAATATTGATTTATTTTGTACAATAAGCGACGATGTATGTAGTATTATTTTCGAAACTTTGTTGCAGCAATGGGTCACAGGAAGGGGTTGAAACTTAAATGATTCTTTTTTGTAGTTTGTGGAAGAATTATATGCTACCCTAAGGTGGGAGATATTAACTGAAAGGAATTCAGGATTATAACATTATGCTGTTGCTAGTCACAAAGAAAATAGTCCCGTCTGTATGCTGACGTGTTAGGAAATTGTCAGGTATCTCTTTTATCATAATAGTAAATGAGAAACAAAAATCATTTTGATTACAGAAGGGTGAAAAATTCTGTTGTGAAATGCTTGTGCAAATATCAGTGTTATTAAAATTCATGTCTTAATGGAGAGGAGGCTTCGCTGGTTTATGAGCCTAGTTTTAAGCCAACTGGGTTGTAACGTTATAAATTGGTTTAAATTTTGTTTGTGAGGTAAATACATGATAATGTTAAAATTGCACATGGCACTTCTGAACGCTAACATATCTAATTCTATTTTTAACCTTTGTCGTTGGCTTGCGATACATGTATACAGTAAGATCGTATTCCCTGTTACTTTTATTAATTAAATGTGATTCGGGATTCTTTAAATCATATTTACGAGCTTGAAGTAAACACCAATCCAATTGTATTTAACCTGTCATTCGCCGTACAGTGGTGATTGATTAATGAATATTTTGAGAAGTTTTACAATTGATTTTTATTTGTTTTTGGATTAAAGTTTTAAACTATTTAAAAAGTTCGCTTTTTTTGTAAATTAGAATATGGATCTAGTTTTGCCAGTTATATATTTTAGTAGTTTGTTTTGGAGCTTAAAGTTTTGTTTAATGATAAATTTAATTTGAATGTCGCGATTGGCTGTTATTTTAATTTACGTCTACCAATTATGATTCTTCCTTATTTAAGGTTTAATGTACTTTTATTGGTTTTATTTTCCGTATTAAGATGGCAAAGTTTGAATTAATTAAATTGAGACATCCCCTTAATTTCAGCAGAAATTCAATCGTAATTCTAAATTGAGTTAAATGATTTTTCTCAATTCTTAAAGCTGATTTGGCCAGAGGAGTTCCGTACACTGTTAGGCGTTCTCGAAATCATATGTTGCCTGTCTACTATGAGGAGAGAGATAAGAAAATGGCTGAGCAAACTCTTGGAGTTCGTCAAATGACAGTTATACGACACATTGATGGAGACATGAAGGTAAGACTCTTTGAGTGGTGGTCCCATATTTTTTCGAATTGCACATAGCGCAGTGTGGCTTTATCCAGTTAATAACGCATATTTCCATGATATTTATTCCAGTAATATTAGTTACTGCTCGCCTGTCGTCTGGGTGGAAAGATTAATTGGCGCATGTCAGAGCTGAATTTTGCGTCTCAGTAAATCAAATTTGACACTCTGTTACTACTGCGACAATTTTTTGAAGAACCATTGTAATACAGAGTTGAACATAATCCATTAAAATATAAACCTTAAAGCCACTTGTTTAATTTTAATGTGAATACCTTTAAAAAACACACGCACACTTACACACGCACACACACACACATATATATATATATATATATATATATATATATATATATATATATATATGATCAACCTATTTCGGTTACATAATGCAGGCTGTTTAGTCATCCCAGTTTATCTGTTGACCTGTCTCCATTGAGTGCTTGACTAGATCTGATCTATGACACTGTCCATATTTGCTTGTTGTTTTATATTTTTCTTTATTGGACGCATGGTTCCACAAGTATACCCGAGTTTACAATCGTTACAGGTATCTCATAAATACCTGATGTGTTAAGAGTTTATATTATTTCTTTCTCATTCGGTAGCTTATTGACTTATTATAGTAACTGATTGTTTTAATAATATTCTTATTTTGTATTTCGTTGCTAATGCCCTAATTTTTGTACTCCGGAATCTGGTAGAAACAGAGTTCTGTGCTTATCTTCATTTGGGCTTTCTTAATTCTATTACATTTTTTGGTTGGTTTATTTTTCCATTAAATCTCGAAAGTGTCTCATTTGTGGTTTTCTTAATAAATTTTGTCAATTAACTTTTTATCCTGAACATTTCTTTCTATTTCGTCAGTTCTATGTCTCTATATTTTAAATTCACTATTTTAAGAATTCTTGATATCATAGATTTTAGAATGCCTATTTTCATCCCATATGGAGCATTGGAGCAGAAATTATAATGCAACCTTCAGCGGAATGTAAGTATACATCGATACCACATCCAGGCATGTCAGTTTATCATTCTCCAATTATTTATTTTTACTAATAATACCCGTAAATTGATAAGAGGTCTTTAGTGTGTATTCTAAAAATAGGTGTATAGCCTTGTACTGTGGAATAGAAATTTGGACAATTTATGTTGGAGAATTCTGAAAATTCAGAATTAACCTATCTGGATTACATTGTTTATGAATTTTTACTAGACAATATACTTCGGGAGGGATTGTCTCCCTTTGTATTAATGAGTTTCCGAGCACTGGATTTAATACGCAAAAACCAATCTGTTGATTAATTGAAGTTTTAACCTCGGCTTGTAACTTCTCTGTTGAATCCTTATTTATTTTATTATAAAATTCCTTTTCCCAGTTTGGGCAGAGTTAGCTGTGAAACTTAGTTGTGATTATGACGCGATACGGTTGAATCTGCAATAATGCTGCATTGCTAATCTACTATAATCAAGGTTATGAACATTGATATAAACACCGGACCCATTAAGTACATACATTTGTCAGTATAAATTAAGAATTGTATAGTGTAGTAGATTGGTTTCATCCTAATTGGGAACTCATTACGTACTAGCCAGAATTTGCCGCGGATAGAGTGGATCAGTGGTTAGAGCACTAAGATTCCGAAGCAGACATGCCAAGGTTCGTGCCTTGTCTGCGGAAAATTCTGGCCATTACGTGATGAGTTCCAAATAAGGACGAAACTTGTTTACTTGTTGAATTGCCTTTTCTACACTATAAAATTTTATGTTTATACTGTCAAATGTATGTACGTAATAGGATTGGTGCTTATATGATGTTCGCAACTTTGATTATAGCAAATTTTATCACTGCCCGCGCAACCGATGTTCGTTTAATGATATAAATGTGCATTGCTGATGTTGCCTTAAAGCTTATTATTTTTTCTTATAATTATTTTTATTTTTAGCTTAATTTGGTTATTTTACTCATGCTAATCTGACATTAAAGCAGCAGTTATTAAAGGCTGTTGTATTGCTGTTTTTTATGGTGATAATTATGATGATGACGATGCTGCTGCTGCTGCTGATGATGATGATGATATTGATGATGGTATACATGCATGTACGTAATAGTTGTTATGTTTGTATATCTGCAAGTATGTGTGTGAATGTATGCATGTATTAATGCAAATACATATGCAAATACATATTTACATATGGATTTATGTTTGCGTTTATGTAGATGTCTATATATATATATATATATATATATATATATATATATATATATATATATATATATATGAAGGTAAGTTCGTATATGATTTTATTTATGTTTTTAAGTAAGTGAGTATACACATTAATTTATGTATTTATGCATAAATGCTTTATGTTTGTATGTATGCATAAATATAGGTATGGATGTATGTTTGTACGTATCTATGTTGTATGTATGTATACATGTTTTTTTGTATGCATTTATGTAAGTATATACGCATGCTTATTGTATGCATGTATGCTTGTATTTATGCATGTTGTATGGTATATATATGTATGCATGCATATTGTGCTTATGCATTTATGTATGCATGTTCTTAAGTATATTGCATGTATTCACGTTTGTATTTAAGTGTGCATAATGTATGTTATATTTATGTATGTATGCGTGTATATATGCATGCGTGTGTATGTACGTCCGTACGTGTGTATGTATGTCTGTATGTAAGTATACAGTTATGTGTGCATGTATGCATGAATGGATGAATGGATGCTTATTTGCATGCATACATGAATGTGTGTAGTTATGTATCTGCGTTGTGACTTATTTTGTGGGTGTATGAAGGGCTAAGCGACAGACAACCTAAACCCTTAACCAAGCGGATTAACAATTCATTCGTGCAAAATTTACAAAATGTTAATTTTAAAGAAATGACAGCCTAAATATGGACGTCCACAATTGAATGTTTATTATGCGATAATGTGGAAGGACAAAACAAGTAGGAGGATAAAAAAGCCAGGGCTGAAATGAAGGCCCCAGTCAAAGAGCAGTCGTCGCTGTACCCGACTCTTAATCTGGTACAATCTTTAAATGAACGTAATCACGTGGTTGGGTAGACGACTAGAGAAAGTCGTACAATAAGACGCACTGTTGACTCTCAACTGCTGTGGCTAGTCTACGTTTG
Source organism: Eudiplozoon nipponicum (assembly GCA_029291075.1). Taxonomy (NCBI): domain Eukaryota; kingdom Metazoa; phylum Platyhelminthes; class Monogenea; order Mazocraeidea; family Diplozoidae; genus Eudiplozoon; species Eudiplozoon nipponicum. The sequence goes on along the minus strand of JAQBSW010003358.1, from coordinate 43,758 downwards.
TCGTTTATGAAATTTTGATAGGCATCAAGTATTTAAATTTTGATACTTGACTGCAGTATAACCACGAAGTTCATAGTTATACATGGACTGTAACAAACTATTTGACCGCTCATTCTTATTAGTGTTCTCACTGAAGCCTAATGATGTTTCAGCCATAGAGTTATAATGGCTTAAGCTTATCGTGTCAGTCAAAAGCATACGATCTGAAACATTTGACTCTTGTAAAACAGTATTGACTTTGAATACTGAACATGTATTATTCAGGTCTAAAAGTCCATAATTTCGCGTGTGAGTGTCCTAATTAAGTGTGGTGTGGATTTTCTAATATCTAGTGTTGCTGCAATGGTTTTGACCTGTGTGCTTTTAACTGTTGTGTAGCTGACACTATTAGACAAACTTGAAAATGTTGTGATGAATTTGTGAGAAGGAGCCCCGGATCACTGATTGTGATGAAAATTAAATTTTTGAAAATTTGTTAAATGTAGCTTTTGGTCCTAAGCAGATTTCGGTTATTTTAGTGATTGCCCCGATTTAAACACCATATTTGGGCAGGACTATGGCGGTAACAGAGCTCAACGTAGACGGAATCTACAATACATTTTTTGCGGCAATGATGTGTGCTGTGATAAGCACAAATAAAACCTGATGCGACTCCCTAAATTACATTGACTACTAGTGCAAATACCGCTGTAGATAACGTTGGGTATATATTGTGATGAGGTATTGTCTTTGATGCTAAGAAGGTGCAGTTTACTGGTAAATTTATTTAAGTTAGATTAATAATGACAGTAAACGAAACTGTAACCTAGCTAATATGAGTTTGGATATTGCAGCACACAACTCATCTTGTTATCTATTTTATCTTATCGTGATGTCATTGTATCAATATTGATCAAATCTGATAAGGTATAGTTCACGATACGATACACATCTAGTATATAATCATTCTCCCTGTCGCGCGTACCGTCTGTAACTAAAGGCAATAGTGTACCAAAGGTATCTGGAATACAATCAATTTCGAATATCTATTCGCTCTTTCTTAATTATCTTAGCTATCTATTCTACGATAACTACCTATAAACTAAGAAGATCGCTTTCAAGCGTGTAACTTTCGCTTAAAAACTTAGCCATCCAAAACGTGAATGCTGAAGAACGTCAGCTGAATAATGATGGGTTGGTTGAAGCGTCGTAGCGTTATAGCCTCTTCAAAATTTATCTTTAGTCGTTTTACCGATGTTCTGCAATCGGTTTATGTAACAGTTTTTTTACTTAAAAAATTCAGACTTCGTTGTGCTATTGTTATCAGGTTGGTATGCCTAGGATCTCTGCTGACAGTGGGCATCTTAACATTGTCAAGTTTTCTCGTCGTATTAATATTGTATTTTGTATATTTTAAACGCTGTTCAAACATATTTGAATTTACTCTTCGGTTTATCAAACCACCAAGTCTATAGTCGTTAGTTTCATCAATACTCCTGTCGCATTTAATTAATTAATGCTGATTGCATTTACTGGGGCAGTTTTCCTAATGCTGTTTGCGTATCCTGCTCGCCAGGTCTGAATAGACAGTTTGAACCACATTAGAAGTAGTTTGAAAATCTTATGGCAGAAGACTATTATTCACATAATCAGTTATTGGATCATACCACACATTACAAATAATGATTATAAGAATGTAGGATGAAACATAATCTGTGGTAATATTTCAGAAATGCCTGGGCATTCACATTTTTGATGTAGACATTCCTTGAATCGATTGCGGAAAGTAACATGGGCTCTATTTATGCATTTATGCTTATGCATATATTTAAATAGACCAACTTTTATGCATTACACAGCTTCTGAAACGATTATTTTGATGTTTTATAATTTTAGGCGCTGGAGGCAGATTTACGTGAAGTTTTGACACCATTGTGTGAAGATGACCGACTCATGGTGCAGGTTGACGAAGCAACTCGTGTTATTCGATTGGAAGGAATCTTTCAGGAGGAGGTCTCTCAGCTATTGTTGAGCAAAGGTCAATGAACGGGAAATATTTTTCTGCTGCTTATTTTGTGCTATGATGTATAGTTTGCGTAGTTGACTTCTCTCGTAACGATATTTCATTTGTGTGGTTTTCCACTTTGTGGACTGGTCTGTTGGTGCTGACTTATAATATACATTTACTCGTAAAACTTAATTATGGTAACGGGGTTTAGATTTTGTTCTACGCATTATGTAAATGTGGTTTCTAAAAATTTTCTGTATTAATTATGTTTAAATTGTTGCATATTTGTCGAAACCATTCCAATTTGTGTGTACTTAATATATCGCGTTCTTAAAATTGCTTTACTTCTGGCAAATGTGCGCATTTCTAGTAGTTTTAATCAAACCAGTGCCTGATTCTGTTAGGATTCTTACGTTATAACAGTGAAAGAACAATATAGGATGCTTTTCCAAATTTCCAAATAGCAAAATATATCGCCTCGCCGTATCAATCTAAAATGATCAAAAGGATTGAGATTTGCCACATGGCTATTAGAAATGAAGGGCTAAATAATAGCTTTCAGTGGAATACATCAAGTCGATTATAACAATTTATTATTAGAAAATTATGTTATTTAATTGACAATTGGTTTTGAATTTGAGTAAGTGCCCACCGGAGCTGTTTATCAGCTGAGGTTGTGTTATTATCGTTATGTATAAATGAGGCTTGTTTGAAGAGACGACGAATGTTCTTTTACATGACAGAAATCCAACGCTAAAAGTTATTTTGTTACGATCATGCAACAACTGTTTGTATGTTAGCATCATTTTTTTGTTCGACTAGCCGTAATTTCTGCATTTTCCAATCTCTGTTTTATCACGTCTAATTTTGTACATATTTATAATAAACTAGATATTTTGAATGTATTACTTTAATAAAATAATGTTAGAACATTTTGTTTTCACGAAAAATGATTAATTCGATTCGTTGTTATTATGTTAAGTAAATTTTGTTTGTCTGTGTTGTCATTGAATCTAAATTTACTTGCTCTTTGATCTTAAGGCATTAATTAAAATCAATTTTGCGATTTAAGGCTAAATTGTGTAATGTATATCAAACCGATCTATACGATTTATATGGCTCAAATTAATTTTTTATTGTGCAGTTTGGAATAGATATTTAAGGTCGCACTTATTCTTGTTTAAATGCATGGCGTGAAGGCATTAGCATGCTCACATAAGCAGAGATCTTAGTCTCCTGCACGATGGGTTACGCATGAACCTATGCCAATAAGGCGTATTTAACGAAGTCTCTCCAATGGATTATGTTCTTCGCTCATTTAAGTTTATTTATATTTGTGAGGTACAGTGCTAGGTAATTAACTGATCAGTTTCGCCGAAAATTTCGATAAGACCATAAGCTTAGCAATAAAATTGATCATACCGATCGTTCAGGTGTTAAAATAATGGCAGTTATGGACATTTGTGACACGCAACAATTTAGTGAAAGGTCAGTCAGAAGAATAAATGAAATGGTTGGAGAAAATATTTCATTTGCTTTATTAGTTTGTTTTCTAAAACTTGTGATGATTAATAAATGATGCGGAAACATAATCAAGGAACAAAATAACTAGAATTCAGCCTATGTTAATCAAAACACAGATCATGTTATAATAATGTGAATGTTATGCTTACGTAGTTAACATTAATAATCATTTTGCCAGGTTCCACATGTATTGCTGTAAAATTGAATTTTGCGCGACTATGTTAAGATAATAACCAAGATAGGTGAGTGTGATGCTATTGTCAGCGATATTTTTGAAACTGGTACATCGTACGACACTGCTTCACATGCTGTTTGGATTAATTTGGCGTGAAAATCACCTGAGATCTTTAGGCCTCTCAAGGCCAGACGCCAAGTTTGATGGGTTTTAAAATTAATCATAATGTTCACTAGAAGAATGGTTGCGAACTTTAGCGTACAAATTTACGACTCCCAGATTCCAGTTTCCTACTCAGAACCTAGCATAGACTAAGACAGATTTTATGGCTCGTCAGTTATGTAATGCTTTCCCTGCAGCACTGGGCATCAGAAAGGAATTTCCATGTTTGGGTACATCAGTTTCGCAATAGGATGGATGAAAAATCGCATTTCCTTATAGATTAGATGTGGAGAAGAACAATTTAGATACCGCCCTTGTGCAATTATCCAGCCGTAAATGACTGGCTAGCTCGGAAGACAGAAGCCCTCAAATCTAAAGATCCAAATATTCGACTAGTCTTGGATTTAAGTGGCACACGAGGCTGCTTGAATGTGAATGCAAACAGTAAAATTTCGGTAACGTTATCAGCTGCTTTTCCCTTAACTTCTGAAACTCTTCTATCTGAGAATGACATCATATAACTTCGACCTACGGAACACAGATGCCTCAGGCAGTCATTGATGTACAATTTAAGCTTCTGAGTTTGATTCCTTAGATAATATCCGTGTGGCTTATGATAATATGTGTACTTTACTTTTAATCAAGGTTGCGATATACACCTGACCCATTATGTTAAAACATCAGTATAAACTAAGTATTTAATGGTGTAGAAAAGGTAATTCATCCAGTAGACCTGTTTCGTTCTTATTGGGTGCTCATCACGAACTATCCAGAATCTGCTTCGGAATCTGGTGCTTTAACCACCGCGCCACCCTGGTGCACACTAAACAAAATTTTAAGTTGTATGCTAATGTTTCTTGGTTAACCTTTCATTTATGAGGAGCCTATATGCCACCCCTTTATACCTGAAGTTCCAACTAATCCTCCATTATCTTCTATTTTAGAACTGTTACCACGCTAAATGGGGAAATGGTATTGGAATGAACATTTATATGATTAGACGAAGATTAGTTGCGCTGGGGATGATAATTGATTTTCATCAAGGCTGAGATCTTGATATATACACCTGACCCATATGTACTAATATTTCGAGTATAAGTTATGACGTGTAAAGTGTAAAAAAGACAATTAAACCATAATTCGCATGCGGGGCCCAAATTGCAGGTTCAGCGTTAGTATTGTGTATAAGTATATCCGTTTATTTTATATTACTGTGTGTGTTGATTGTGTTGGCAATAGATGCATACAAAGTGGACCTTTCCTAGAAGACACGGATAACTTGTATTCAAGATGATCCGTCTGTTGGATGGACAACCACTAAATAGAACAATGAAAACCTGACCGGTGGCTTATATTTATAAGTTTCCTTCTCTTTGATAGTCGCCAGCCTTAGGATAATGACAACTAACTGTCACGAATATGTTTTTTCAAGATCGAAATAACCCTTTGCGACACTCAGTTAGTACCAGCAGTCGGTATGTGCAGGCATACAGTAAGTGATTATGTATTAGATGCCATTTTAGACGCCTGCCATAAATACATTGACAGTTTCAGGAAGTCAGTTCTAATACAGATTTAAGACTGTGACAACTTTGAACAATGCAGTTCATCAGATTTTACTGTTGATTTAAAACACGTAACCTAGAGTGTCGCTAAAGGCTTTGGTGTGTCGTAGCGCATGCTTCCTGAGCGTTGCATGACTATTTTGCTTTTGTGTAGCTTAATTCGAGGAAGGCGTATACATTTATTTGGAATGGTATATTTACCAGGTGTCACCAGGGCGTGGTGGATTTCCGATCGGCAATCGGATCTCCTATAAAATACCACATGAGCCCGACGACGGCACCATGACTCGGCGTGTGTTCCCCGCCAAAAAAGGGTTCAACAGCCACAGGATTACATGGACTCCTGGACAGTAACCCGTACTTCCGAATGGCGAATGAGCTCTCAACGGCCACCGACAACCATGCAACTTACTGCTGCCTTGCAGACTGCGCTTGGATGTGCAAAGGCTAGAGGTGCGTCCTCGATCAAAAAGCCGAGTGGTGAGGGGACACCACTTGTACCAAATTCCCAAGAAACTCCATGAATATATAGCCGGCTTATCCTCCAAAAGGAGTCAGCCGCAGTAAAGTAAAAAAGTAATTAAGTATATTTACGTCCGCCACTAAGAATAGCACAAAGATATAATTTACCTTTTGTAACCAACTAAGATTTCTGACATCTGCTTTGACGGCGGACAAAGGTTTATCAATAATGATACAGCAAGCCTCTTTTCAAAAACTAGTTTATCTGTTGGTGTCCTCACCACGATGCTGCGTATATTTTTAATCAAATGACACCTTTACAAACAATATTTGTTTGAAGGCAAATAATTCGTATGGAAGGATTTCTATTGTGCATAATATTGTTCTTCAAATGATGTAGGCAGACTTGAAATAAAGAGTGATCCCATTTATAGCCATCACAAAACAGATAAATTTTCGACCGTTACAAGTATTGCCGTTTTAAAATCTTTGTGTTAATTAACATCACAACTCTATGAAAATTTGACTAATGAAAATTTTGAATGTATTTAAGTCAGCCAGTTCTATCTAGATCTTTCTCGATGTTTTATCATAGTTACATCTAGTTACGAACTGCCAATCGTTTCGGTTAGAAGGCTACTTAGATAGAAAAAACCCACATGGGTTGACGCTATTAGTTGAGATAGTGGTCATATAATAACAATGCCCTGTACTTTCATTAACAAGAAGACACCCGGCTGAGCGAACATTTGCTCAAGCCCGTCCAGTGAAGAGGCTTAGTTTAAACATTTAAGCATATAAATGTTCATTTTAATACCATTTCCACGTGTAGTGTGGTATTTGTTCAATTATAACAGATTGGGGATGGTTAGTTAGATTTTTGGGTCTTAAATGATGCCATATGAGATCCGCTTAAAGGAAGGGCTACCCAAAAAGCATTAGTAAGTATATAACTGAAAATTGTGTGTAGTGTGCGGCAGGGTGGCTCATTACTTAGAGCCCCAGATTCCGAAGCAGACGTGCAAAGGTTCGAGCCCTGTCCTTGGCAAATTTTGGATATTACGGTGTGAGTTCCCAATATCGACGAAACCGGTCTTCTGTACGAATTGCCTTTTCTACACTATACAATACTTAGTCTTTACTGACAAATGATTGTACATATTGGGTCATGTGATTATAGCAAGATCGAAACCTTGATTATAGTAAGTAATTTAGTTAACTTTAATATTGAGCGAGATGCGTACTTCTCCATTTGTGTATTTATATAGGCATGTATACATAACTGGGAGAAAACTATAGATAACATTTCCAAAACTAGTAAATTAAAGTACTTTTCTAAAGGTTTATTTTTCATAAGGAGTTGGATCTAGTGCAGATGCTTACCTGAGTAATACACTTAAACGTATCAAACTTGACATCTCAAATCACAATCTTGGCAAAATTATCTTTAAGGCATTGCGGGATCGGCAATAAATCTTCCTTGCGGTTGTCAGTGTATCGCTTAATAAACACGACCAGACCTCGCAGTTACCTTTTCCTAACTAAGAAAATGATTATAAAAGTAATATCAAAAATGATTTCCACTGAACTCGATTCGATGCAATATTGCGCAGAGTTTCTAACTAAAATAATAATTATACGCGCATGGACGAGTGGGTTATTTGTTATCGAATTTGATTGTAGCTGACTTCAACACTGTCTGTCATGGCAAGCAGTTGCGCCCATCTGGCGCTAATTGAAAGAATATTTTTCCGGGCAATCGAATTGAGGGCATACGCAAACGTGACTGGACCAGCACAGTCGACGAAGCCTTATCCGTTTGTTTAACTTGAAGCGCTTGTTGTTCGCTTCAAAAATACACCTACGGTTGTCAGCGTTGCTGATTTGTTGCTGGTGACCTTTCTAGATTGTGGTCTTCAAAAAGAGTGGGCGAATGGCTGTGACCATCTACGAACCACGACTCTTGAGGGCCATGTTTCACTAGCCAATAACAAAACTGTACGTACAGGTGCATTGTAAACACGACCTTTAAGGTAGAGTAAAATACTGTCTAAACTTTATTAATGGTGCGTGTTTGAGAAAGCTACTTTATCTTTCGCGATTCATGTATTCACATCGTCATATTGCCTGAGTTATTGATACAACTAATTGGACATCTAAGCATGTAAACTACGTCCGAATCTTCACCTTAATGCCGCAGAGCCAATGTGAGTTCTGGATGATCCTGTAGAGGTATCCCACCTTTATAGGGTGCAATTTTCACGCAGAAAGACGTAACAACGACTGATAATCAATTCAATATGACCTCGGCAGAATTTCGACTGTTGAATAATGCTGCAATATTGTCGGCATGAGCAAGATCGACTAATCAACAATCCAGGAGAACTTTGACATCTGCATCCTGAACGTATGGAAGAGTGTTATTCATAATAGTGTATAGTACAAAATGAAACAAAATTGGGGAAAGTAGACAGCCTTGACAAACACAACTGATATCGGTAAAATTGTGTGTTAATTCGTTGTATGCTTTAACGTGACCAGCGCATATAATATTTCATATTTTGGGGCACACCAATTTTAGACAGAATATCGAGTAGAACGTTGCAATCCACTGAATCAGATGCACCTGTGAAGTCTATAAACAGAACTATTGTGGGATGGCGATATACATCTCGCTGTTCAAGAATTAACTTTCAGGTGTAAATATTCATAAATTCAATCCTGGTCGGGATACTGCTTGTTCTTCTTAAATATGTAATTTACGCGAAATGCTCAGTCGGTATAAGATAAACGAGTCAAGCTTATATCACGATGATTGTTCTACGAGGTTCGATTGCGTTTATTTGTGTGCAGAAACGATGCTTGTCTCGCTCGAAGCAAACGGCTCGGTCTCCTTATTCAAATTACTACAAAAAGGAGATGTCATCGCTATAATTCTTAAGCGAGATCTGAAACAAATTATCTCGACCTGTAACTTTGCGACGTTTAATCGGTAAGTTTGCATTTCTTATTTCTAACTTTGATGGTTTGTTAAAATATGTGTTCCACATTGTTAGTAAAGGCATACTATTGTAGATCATGACGGATAAAAATGCTCAAGAAAGTAGATCTTTGAATAGTTAACCCACCTAGCAAAAGAATATATTTTGTCGGTTATTAAATTATTGTTACACTTATTCACTTTTTACTTTCTCGGAACTGTCGCTTGAATAAGTTGAAACTAATGTCAGCTGCTTTTGTTGACACTGAATAGCTGAACGAGAGTTATTTTATTTCACTTATGAACTTACAGGAATTAAGAAAACTAAAGACATTCTACGGGAGTCTAAAATTCCACATTTAGTAGTACCTGAATTGTGCATGGCGGTGACTTTCCTCGTCCACAGTAGGTTCTAATTCGTACCGTCAACACTAGTTATTATCGATTATGGAAGTGTTTTATTTTTAGTTAGAAAGACGGTTAGACAAGTTTGCCTACGTCCATTGGAGGTGTGTTTTTATTTGGCTTTCCGGAAAATGTGAGCACAAATCTACAACGGATATGTGCGTTGTTCAATCCGATATTCATTCTCCAAATCGAAAGGCTGTCCAAGTTACAACCATGTCATCTATTATTATGTGCTACAAGATTTATTTGATTTTAAATTTATTCTGCGGCGAGATGACGCAACCTATTATACGGAATATGAAATGTTAACTAATCATGTTTAATCTTTGACTGCGCGGCTATCTAAAAGTTGCTCACCTTTATCAAAATATATATTGGGCGTGACGTGTATCTGCAACCTAGATGATATTCTACGACGCTTTAACTTCAAATTTGAACATTCATGTAACCCATAAACAAATATATATCTGAAAGGCTTGCTCTACTTATCACGGAATTTAGGTAGGAGTCGAGACGTCATTTTTGTCACTTGTGTTTCTCTTGGTGGACGCATATACGGACACGTCGAAAAGGAGTATTGTGATTTATTTTATTGAGTGGGCATACTATATCCCATCATTGTTGGCAAGTTTTCTGATATTTCTGCCGGTATGATTAGCTTACGCCGACTGTCTATTAGGCTCCTATTTTCTGTAGCTTGAGACCATGATAAAATATATACTAAAATCACTTCTGTATGAATAACATGCTGTATGTACCCTTTGAATTAAAAAATTGTGCAAGTACATTTTATCTTAAATTCTTGCTTCAAGGTTGACAGTGGTGCTTTGCCAATATGTCTAGTGGTAATTGCTTCGAACTTAACTCAGAAAACGATTCAGGTGGTGCTGCGGTCGCGCAGACTTCTAATCAACTCTTGATTGAAACCGAAAAAAACAAATCTAGCGGAAATATGGAGTGTGGCTTTGATCTATCAAACTTAGGTATGATCTGACTAGCACTACATATTGTGTACACTTTGTTGATTGCTTGTTCATTGAGTTTGTACATGAGTTAAAAAGTTTTATAATAAAGATTTAAATAAATTGCTGTGTACTATCAATAAAATTCATACATAAAATTCATATATATATATATATATATATATATATATATATATATATATATATATATATAGAGTGTGTGGGTAAATGCAGAAAATAAAAAATGAATTTTATTGATAGGATATATATATATATATATATATATATATATATATATGATGAGAGAGTGTGTGAGTGAATGCAGAAAATTAAAAAATGATGAATTTTATTGATAGGATATATATATATATATATATATGATAGAGTGTGTGTGTGAGTAAATGCAGAAAATTAAAAATGATGAATTTTATTGATGGGATATATATATATATATATATATATATATATATATATATATATATATTCTGCTGGAGAATTGAGTCCTCCACGAACAGATTAAAGCTAAGAGTAAGACTGAAGGGCTTGGAGCCTTTGCCACAGCAGTTTTCAGCCAGGGCCTGTCTTTTCTGATCACCATTTTCTTGCAGTCTTGACCTATAATGGCCAGATATGTAGTTCTTTAGATAAATAATTGTTTTCAGTAGCATAATAATTCAAAGTTGGCTTGTAAATATATACGACTCGCTAAAGCAAATTGATTTCTCGGAACTCAGCGTAGAAGTTATGTTTGTTGCTTTCCAGACAATTTAGGCTTTTACTACAACACTTAATAACAGAAAGTCAGGTTTACATTGAGTCGGAAGAAGAACTGCCGTTCCCTGTGTGCTAGGCACTAATGTGACACATAGCGTAGTACTCGTAGCAACGCTGGTCTCCTGGAGACAGGAAATTTGTACATCGCTTATTCTTAGCTCGCCAGACGGGGGTCCTTAATTTAGAACATCTAATATATAAGCTAATTTAGGGCTTAAGTATCACGCAATGACCCGCAAGGCTGCTGCAAATGTATTGTGTGTATTCTTGAATTCATTCTTCTGCGTTATTATTTTGGCTATCGCAACGCAGGAAAGTTCCGATACTGGTCCCTCGATAGAATCGCATGGAGGCCCTTCCCTTCTGTGGATCCAATTTCAAGTTTATCTGAACTGGGTTACCTTCGCTTATACGTCCTAAAAACGAAGCATATACTGCGATCCTTGTCACAGTGCGCGCGGACTATGCCGTATGGAATTATTATCCGTTTGCTGGTGCGCACTCCGTGTTCATCTAACAAACTTGAGAAGGACAACGACTTTTAAGCGAGGTTTTTACCTTGATGCTATAGAAAATAACAAACAAGCTAAATGGCTTCATAATCAAAAGACCGTCAATTTGTCAAAGCTTTCATTTCATTGCGTTACTTTTCGTGCAAGATATCTTATTTATTCTCCGGTAAGACGCCATAGTTTTAAACTTTTCACGAGGTTATATGCATGATATTGCCTATTTTAAGAACGTAGTGAGTCGAACGGACGAGAGACGATCAATTCGATGAAAATTTTAATTAGAGATTGCCGGTCAGAAGATTGTAATGCGATTTTTTATTTAAATTCATATATACGTTCTTGAGAATTAGTCATGGAGTTGCTACTTCGTATTTCACTAGATAGAACCATTGGGTAATTCGTCTTCTGTGGTGCTAGAAATAAATTTTGGAACAACCATATTATGACTAAGATTGTAATTAGAATGCCTATTTGCAAAGCCATTACCATTTGCAGGTGGGTTCAATTATAATGCAGTGGAATTTCCTGCACACGTGACTCCTAAACTGGTTTAGACGCCATACATACCTCCTTTTCCATAAATTAATCCGTTTTGTAAGTAAAACAGTTCAGGATAGGCACTTCCATGCCCTCAATGCCTATGAACAAAGTTTGTGCGTTGAATCTACAAAACTCCAAACAATAGTTTCTGATTTGAATTAAGAAAAATCTTAAATCTTTTTCAATGTTCTTCTACGTTAAATTGTATGTTGACAAAAGTCGCATTACATCGAAAAAATAACTGATCGTATCCGGGTACAATATACTTTTTTGAACTTCTTAAATGTTAGACAGCAGATTGCAACTGCGGAGTAATCTATTCTCTCAGTCCTGGTCGGACCCGTCCATACTGAGCTAATCTAAGAAATCGGGGCCGAAATCTTACTTGTAAGCATTTTAATGACGCTGCTTTTACTATTCACGTGTGCTGTTAAGAACTGATTGACGAGATCTTTTCACGTGTGCTGCTTTTGTTAACATGGAGGAACTTGCATGGTTTACTTTTGCGCTACAATAATCACACGTGAGCTGTAACTTTTCCTTTCCATGTTGCGCGTTTCCCTAGGTGTGTTAGGCATTGTGCGCCTACTAGCAAGTAAATTCACGTACAACTCGGAAGACACGCAAAAGCCACCACGAACGAGAGGTTTACCTCCAGTGGCGCATGCGTTTCTGGCTTACTCATCAGTCGGAGTTGAGACTACCACACAAGCATGTCATATTGCTGTTATGTATTAAGTGTTGCGGACCTAGTAACAAATTAGTTCAGTTCTGACCAGAAGGATAAACCAAAGGCAGCATGCTCGGAAAGTATAATCTAATGCACATTCGTTTCGTGCTTACCGGCGACTCATCAATAGGAGCCGGTATTACGCCCTTTAACCACTATATATTTGGGTGAGGAATGTGGGATAATAGGACGGTACAATCTTCTATCCCACATTCTTGACCAAAATATATAGTGGTTAAAGGGCGTAATACCGGCTCCTACTGATGAGTCGCCAGTAAGCACGAAACGAACATGCTGCCTTTGGTTTATCCTTCTGGTCACAACTGAACTAATTTGTTACTAGGTGCGCAACACCTAATACATACTTGCATATATATTAGTTCTCCGCAACAAACATTATTTAACTGTCATATTGCTGGTCCGTTTATATGTAACCATTCACTCGCTCCACAGACAATGATTGTGCAATCGTGCCAAGTCTTTGACAAACACTTTTTATGGCTTTGGGGGATAGCGCGTGCATCAATGAAGTTGCCCATTTTCCAACATCGACATGTCCCCCGGAAATTTTTTTGAGCTAAATTTTTCCTACCTGTTCCATGCCCAATAAACAATTGTACGTTTGCTGGTTATTCGCAATCTAGAATATTGATTTTATGAAGGTTTCAGTTTAATCTATAATCAGCTTTAAAATAGGTGGAAAAGTGTAATTCTTATTTTATTTTAATTTGAATTTTAACACTTATCTAACAATATACTTTACAACTTTGTGGATGACTCTACAGAAATAAACGAGAACCTCAACTTCTCGCCCAGTTCCGGCTCGTTGTCTTCTTTTCAACTTACAAACACTGATTCAAACGTATTTCTGGCGCCCTATGCTCAAATGCAAAACTCCAGTCTAAGTATTCCTGCTGATTCATTAAATCCCTTATCAGAATCTGCTGAATGTGTCGATCAGAATAATGTGTTGAGAGATGGTAAATTGGCCATAAGCAGCAATGAATTGACAAACAGTCCTACTACTGCCAGTTTAAATTTTAAAACCACAGTCGAGTCGATTATGCGAGAACATCAGCTTCGTGTGTCGGCGTTGAGAACCATGCAGGAGAAGAAACGAGCATGTGCATTGAATGCGACAAATCAGTTGAGTGACGTCTTGGTGGAAACCATAAATGAGGGTGCTAGCCATGTAAGTATCATTTTAGAAGTACTCTATTTTCCGGACTATAAAAGACACGCTTAGAAAATAATCTGTGTCAAAATGCGGAAAGTGATCATGGAGAAGCACGAATCAAGTGAATTTTTAAATTTGTTAATATTTATTCGTGATAAATCATTAAATCAAGTTTGCGAGCTTGAAGTAAACACCAATCCCGTTGTATTTAACCAGTCGTCGAACAACATAACAAAACTACCGCCAGCCGCAACACACTGACGCGTTTCGACCTTCCATGATCATCATCAGAGTACGACGGCAAACTGACTATCGAGGATCAAACCGCATTGAACATATATGGAAATCAAATTTAGATATGCGGCTCTCACCTCTAGCAGTCTCGCATACATTGAACTTGACTGGAAATGTCGGCTACACAATTTCTATGCAGTCACGAACATAAACTGTTTGCAGCTTTCGTCACATATACATATATAGGCATTACAATTAACCAGTTATCGAACAACATAACAAAACTACCGCCAGCCGCAACGCACTGAAGCGTTTCGACCTTCCATGATCATCATCAGAGTACGACAGAAAATGGACTATCGAGGATCAGACCGCATTGAATATATATGAAAATCACTGCTAGAGGTGACAGCCGCATATCTAAATTTGATTTCCATATATATTCAATGCGGTCTGATCCTCGATAGTCAGTTTTCTGTCGTACTCTGATGATGATCATGGAAGGTCGAAACGCGTAAGTGCGTTGCGCCTGGCGGTAGTCTTATCATGTTGTTCGACGACGTGTTAAATACAACGGGATTGGTGATTACTTCAAGCTCGCAAACTTGATTGAAAGATTTGTTACCACCACTCGTGCAATCAATTATTGTTAAATTTTATTCGTGATAGCTTGTTGCAATGCATCACATTCATCATCATCGTCATCATCATCATCATTATCATATGTCATTGTCATCATCGTCACAGTCGTCATTGTCATCAGCATCATTGTCGTCATTGTCATCATCATCATAATCATAGTCGTCATTGTCATCATCGTCATAGTCGTCATTGTCATCATCATCATAGTGGTCATTGTCATCATCATCATCATCATCATCATCATCATCATTATCATCATCATCATAGACAACAATTCAAAAGATGTTAGTAACTAATGCTTCACAACCATATAACCGTGAGTGAAAAATTAAAATACAATAACATAATAAAATATAAATAAGAAAAACTAAAAAAATAATGGGAACAACAAAAAATATAATTTAGACAAGCCATTATTAAAGGAAATTGAATGGAACTATTACGTAATATGAGTATGTTTACCTGGATAAAACAGAAAAGAGACAACCTTGACATCTACATAACACCATTACGGTCAATTTAGATATAAGACAAGGCGCAATCAGCAATACAGCTTCTGGTTTTCTCGTATCTCGCCATAAACAAAAACAAACTTCACCGCTAACTGTGAAACGAATGTTAAAAAGATTATTCTACAAGTTTCCAAGCAAAACTATGATACGCACGTGGACTCCATTCTGTTCAACGAGTGGGTTCAATAATACCCGATTGAATGTGATTGCTTTTAGCTGTTTCTGTCATTTAAAAATCTGTCCACCTTGTTTCTTACACATATCTAGCGCAGGCTGAGAAATCGAATTGAAGGCATACAAAAACGTGACCCAACCAATGCAGTTGATGGAGCCTTATTTGTTTGTCTAACGAAGAGCATGTCTACAGATTTCACCTTTGCTTATTCTATGTCGGTAACTTATATGTACTATGCTTTTCAAACTACGGTGTTCGAATGCTCATGGACGTCTATAATCATCGATTTTAAGGAGTTAAGTCTCATTAGCGTATAATAAAACTGCATGTAAAGGTGCATCGTACACACGACCTTTAAGGCATAGTGGGTTCTACGCGTTTCTCTATGACTGGCGAAAATTTGTAGCGAGTTAATGTAGCTTTCGTGATTGTCATATTGACAGAGTTGTCGATTAGGCTACCGAGATATGCAAACCTGTCAACTGCGTTCAAATCTTCATTGCAGATTTGATGTGAGTGGTGGATGATCCTGTTGAACTATTTTACATTTAGTCGGTGTGAATTTCATAATGAAAGATAGAACAACGATTGCCAATCTATTCAAGGTACCTAGGCCGGTGTTTCGATCGGGTTGAACTAACGTGAATTTTCATAGGTTCAGCTATAATAATGGCACGAAAGCGCTGATAGAGCATATCGTAACAGGCAGGCGAACGATGCGAGCTCAGTTTAGCACAGGATTAACCCTTTATTAAAAATAGCTGACTAATTTTTTTACCTGATTTTCGGATTGCGTACCGAATTGTTTGAATCCACTGTCTTCATGATTTCGCCAAATATTTCGATCTCCGGGAAGGGAAGATCTTTTTCAATGGTAAGCACATCACCCACTAAGTTGACAATCAATATGTCAAGTGGAAATATTAGTTTAAACTGCAGTTTAAACGTTGTTCCGTCTATCGATATTAAATTCGCACCCTCTAAATGTAAGATACTGTTACAGGATGACCCACCACACACTCCAACTTTGCGACTACAGAATGAAGATCTTGACATAGTCGACAGGTTTACAAATTTTGGGAGCTCTATCAATAACGTAGGCAATATGTCCGACGAGGTGAGAATACGATTCGCGAAAGCTAGAGTAGCTTTCTCGAACCTTCGCCATTTATGGAGAAATGCGAATGTTTCACACTGCCATAAAGGTCGTGTTTACAATGCATCTGTACGTGCAGTTTAACTATACGCTAGTGAAATTTGGCCTCTTAGAGTTTATGATTTTAGACGCTTACAGACACTCGACCATCGTTGCTTGAGAAGTATGGCACATGTTGGTTACCAACAACGAATAACCAACGTTGGCATCCTTAGACGTATTTTTGGAACTGCCAATAAGTGCTCCTCATTAAAAAACAAATAAGTCTCTATTAACTTCGTTGGCTCGGTCACGTTTTTTCGTATGCTCTCAATTCAATTACCCAGTAGAGCTCTGATCTCTCATCCATCACTAGATTGGCGTAAGAAACAAGATGAGCAGATTTTGTCGTCAAAATCAGTTGAAGTCGCTTACATCCAAATTGTGTTGTATAGGGCTCACTCGTCTGCTAGGATAAGGATACATGTGGAATCGAATCGAATTTAGGGGCGATCTTGTTGCAGATGTTTAGTAGAATCATCCTCGCAACTTTGTTTTCCTAGTAGGGCAAAGTTAACAGTGAGGTTTGGTTTGTTTATGGCATGATAAATTGATAGCGGCAAGGAAGCTGTATTTCTGATGTTGTCTCGCCCTAGTTCTGACTTGGCCATTATGGTGTTGTGGAGAGATTTATTTTGCCTCATTTCTGTGAGTTATCTTGATAAATATACTCATAGTAACTAGGTATTCCTTCTCTCTGCCTCTCTCTTTCTCTCTCTCTCTCTCTCTCTCGTAAATCTCACTAATAATTTGTATCTAAATTATTATTTTCCTTGTTATATATATTTCTTATTTTCCCGCTTCTTATGGTTATATGGCAGTGAAACATTAGTCATTTTTGGCTTTTTTATGTCTGGACAAGATGACGAGTGTCAGTCATAGTAGTAGTAGTAGTTGTAGTTGTAGTAGTAATAGTAGTAGCAGCAGTTGTATTTGCAGTAGTAATGTTCGTAATTGGGTTTGTTGCAGTAGTAGTAGCAGTTGTAGTAGTAATAGTGATTTTAGTTGTAGCAGTAGCAGCAGCAGTAGTAGTAGTAGCAATAGCTGTGGTAATAGTAGTATAAAAACATCTTACTACGTGCAATTTTCAAATAAAAAATGGATGCCAGGCACTAGTTATTCATAATGCTATTACTAGTATAATTCTTACCGTTCAAATAGAATGCATCCATCATTCAATTTTATTTGTGGCCACGAGTACGGTTTGATTACATAGTAGCAGTTAGTGTTAAATAGATACTGACGGAATGAAATCAAATGTGCCAGCAACATAGGACATGTTTGGACCACTATCGCCTGGGAATATAGTGATCTTAGAGAGGAAATTTGAACAAACATCATCCACACTGGTAATAGGCAGCCTTGAGTTATTTTATAGCACGCAACGAACCGTGAATAACACGAGCATTAAGGAATTTATATTGCGTCGGCCGCTGCGCAGGATACAGATTGTCGCCTTATCCGTTGAGTTTTGCAGGGTGCATATACGAGACCAAGCTACTGCATGTACCTTTAGTTAAAATTGTGCCTCCACTGCTCCGATTACCTCCACTGCTCATTCTGACAAAATCTCATTTGAATGCAATGAATTTGATAATTATTGATCAATTAATTGAACAAAATGTCGTTTTAACAAATATCGTATTGAGTTTGGATCTACAATGAGTTATTACCAACTGTTGTGGTCAAACAAGGATGTCCATTTTCTCTTCTATTGTTTGATTTTGTAATAGATGCATTCATGAATTGTGTTCTTCACTGTGCTCAGAATACAGACGTTGTAGTTCTTCTAGGCGGTAGATTGGCAGATCTTGATTATGCAAACGATATGATATTATTATTCGACAACCGAGATTCTGTTCTGCCCACATTGAATAGACCAGCATTTGTCGTTCCGTCTTTCGGCGTGAAATTCGCTCAATGCAAGATACCGTTACGGATCCAAAATGAAACTTTTGGAATAGTGAATAGGGTCACGTATCTGGGTATCTTTGTCAATAACTCTGGCAATATGATGAGTGAGGTGAATACGAGTATCAAAAAATCTGAAGAAGCTTTCTCTATTCTTTGTTATTTATGTATAAACTCGATTACATCTCGTGGTAATGTGTACAATGTATATGGACGTGCAATTTTGTTATACGCTAGTGAGAATTGAATCTTTAGAGCCTTAGGTCCCCGTCGCTTACAGAAATTCGACCACTGTTTTCTGAACAGCATAGCCAATATGGGTAACTATTGTGTTCGCCAATATTATTTGGGTATTTTATACAGATTCCTCCAGTTGTGATAATGACAGTTTTATTTAGACGAGGCTTTAGATTTTCTTATTTTTTGGATAATATATTCATCTCTCCTGCCAGCTCAAACCAGTTCCTCAAATCTAGAACTACAATAAATTTAACAAAACACATTTTTATTTGAATAAAATTATTTGTAGGAGTTGACTGCTATAAAGTAAACACGTTTGTATAATACTTCATTGTTTATTATTAATTCCTGAGGTTGAGCTGTTGCTTCAAACTTTCTTATGATTTCTTATAATCTTATTTCTTGCACTTTTGCGTGGAAATTCTCGTGTATTCACATCAGCCCTAAATGAATCCATTCGAGCTGTCACGGTTTCAAAAGTGGCCACTGCAACACTAACCAACGAGGAATAATCAACACTGACGTCCGTAGATGTATTTTTGATCCGCCGTTAGATGATTCTCGGTAGACAAATGTATAAGGCACGTCAATAGCGCTAGCTCAATCACGTGTTACGTGTCTTCAATTCTATTGCTCAATGGAGCATTACTATCTTAATCGCCGCCAGATTAGTGAAAGAAACAAGCTTGACAGATACGTACTGTTTGTTGCAGAGTGCTAATATATATGCAAGTATGTATTTGGAGTTGCGAACCTAGTGACAAATTAGTTCAGTTGTGACCAGATGGATAAAACATAGACAGCATGAACGGAACGTATAATCTCATGAACATTCGTTTCGTGCTTACTGGCGATTCATCAGTAGGAGCCGGTATTACACCCTTTACTCACTATATATTTGAGTGAGGAATGTGAGATAATTGGACGGTACAATCTCCTAGGCGAATGTGTAAACCTATAGTAGTGAAGCTAACGTCATATAAAGTATGGACAATGCGACTTCAACGCTAACTCACTCTATATAATATAGATAACGAGTTTGTAAAGGATGCTAACACTATGGCCATTGTGTCAGTAACCGATACCAACATTATAGTACCGAAAACGTACATGGTACTAGAACTATGGTTGCAGAGTCGGTACATGGTACCAACATGATAGATATCAATGTATGCTATTGTTCACCGAAATTGAGAATTACAACTATTTCTGAACACCTGTTGCTCCAGTAAATCCATACACTCTGGCTTTGATCGATATCAGTTATAGCATTCCGCTTGACAGATTTCGACTTATCACAAGCAGCTCAAGTCAATCAAATTAAATTGTATAATATGGAACCATATCACCTATCAGGGTAGGGTCTACGCGCGCGTCAAAATTCTTCTTTGGAAATCCTGAAAAATGTGGCATCAAATCGTGCTCATTGGCGATATTGTTGTAGATTATTATTATTTAAGTTTTTTTTCTCATGGCCTTTTAGCAACGAAGTATCAGTTATTCCATGCTGTCGTATTACTGTCTGTAATGATGATTATGGTTCTGTTCACGTAAAGTTTAATTGCTGCGAGGGAATATTGCAAATGACAGGTTTTGACTTTTTAAAACACCCGGAAATCCGCGTGCTTCGTAGAGAATTTTTGTGAACTGTGTGGTCGTTAAGTAAATGTTCTAAAGTTATCCGTCAGGCCTATATACATACTGTTCTCAGCATCTATTAAATGTATTTAATTAAACAATATTGGACTGCTCGATTTCGGGATGTTTATTCTTTACATAATGTTTAGTAGACGTGTTGTTTTAAATCGGAGTATTCGATGATTTCTGATTATTTTTGTGAGTCATTCTGATTTTGCGTCTCCTTTAAAAAGTAATTTGCATACATTATCTTTCGTTTTGGTGCAATTTTGCTCTTTATTGTTTTGTATTTCCAATATATATTTCAACAAATCTATTGAGATCCACAGTTTTATATCCAGGTGTTTTGTGCATTGTTAGGTCATAGCAGTTAAATTTTTACGAATAGTTTTATTTTATTTTCTTCAAAAATTTGTATATAATATGTTTGCGTTTAGTACTGGGCTGTGATATTGAATGCATTGTCGAATTCATGCTTGATTTCTGAAAATTCTAATACTTCGTGTGAAGGCAATGCATTGAACTGAGGCTTTCCACGCTTTTAAGTAACCTATGCATTATATATATATAATGCTAAAAAATAATTTTAATGTCATTTTTTCTAAATATTTAATTATAATGCTGAAAGTATCATCGATTGTGACGATGATAGTCGGCACAGTTTATTGAAATATTATCCATACAAAGGGTAAGAAAATCTATTCGGGTCTGTGCCAGAAAATTATTCTAGGATTTTGTTTGTATGTTATGGGTAATTTGATTTTAGAATATTTGTACATTTAACGAAATACTATCATAGATTTTCGGCTCATTCTTCTTATTTTTTTTTTTGCTTAATTAGGCCTATTGCAATCAGCAAAAAATCAATTCTGAAGTGAAACGATTACAAATCCAGGTAAATTTTTTAAAATTTATGCAGTGTTTCTGATTTATTATATTCGTTTCGGATAGTACTTTGTCTTTTTGCAAATAACTAGCATGATAGGAAACATTTTTTCGCATTCCCTAACTTTTATAATTGGAGAGCACACTCATTACTAGCGGAAAACTCAGTGCTCCGTTATTTATATTCCTTAACTACTTATCACTATGCGATGCCTATTTTAGTTTTCTTAATATTGTTAATTTTTGCAGACGTCTGATTCTATTGGATTGCTAAACTAGGTGTATGATTTCAGTTTTTGTTCAAAGGGTGCATTTTAATAACTTTGGCGATTTTTCTGGCGTAAGAATTTCATTTTCAAATCCATGGAAGCAAAGATAAATAAATGTATGACTAATTTGTTTCAGAGCCATATCTCAGCTTCTTATTGCCTTATAGCCATTGCAATTTGATCGTCATTAATTAGTTACCCGTGAGGCTCTGAGTATGACTAATGAAGATCGAAGTGCATCAATAAGTGTGACGAGCGGTAGTTTGGCTTTGTTTTGCGACTAGTTAAGTACAATGGGTATTGGTGTTTATCTGAAGCTCGCAAACTTGATTTAGAGAATTTTTATCACCACCAGGGCAACCAGTGATTGATTTCCAGCTTATATATATATATATTTTTTTCTCTCCAGTGTGTAGTCTTTCGTTTCCCTTTGTTTTGCGCAATTTTTTCCAACTTGGTTATGGCTCAGGTGCGGATTTCAATATTGAATGCTCATATTGTTTGGAAATTTCTGTCGCCGTATGTGAATATCATGTTGATGAAACTTTTGAAAATTTGCTAGGCGGCTAAATAGAATAACTGAAGAGAATTTTCCGTGTAAGAGTTAATATCACATTTAGCACAGAAAGATTCATGAGGTTGGATGCCAAAAATCAATTGCCAATTCTCTCCAAACCATTCATAGTGTACAAATTATCATGTATGTGCGGTGGCGCATATATAAAACGAAGAAGCAATTAATTAACATAATACAGCATAATTTACCACAGAAATTGATTATAAAAAGGCTTGACACCGTCAGGAAAATCAGCTATTTCCGATTATATATTTGTGGAAACGGGAAACTCAGTCAATTTGACAAATTTCTCAATTCTACATAGAGCACAGTCAGAAAAATTATTATTTATTTATGAAGCCATTTATATAGAACAACTAACACCTGGCTACGAATCACAAAATCCAACACAGTTTTACTAGCATCCCGGCAAGAACAAACAGCCCCTCGACCACACCCTCCAAAAATTCGATCGGATTGGCTACATACTCTAGGCGAAAAAACAGCTGCACATATGGAGACAGAAATTTCGAAACAATATATATATATATATATATATATATATATATATTCTGCGGATACTGAATGACTGCATAAACTTTGTGAAGCCGATATTTCAAGTCAATTGCAGTGTATGCGAGTCTACTAGAGATTGGAACTGGATATCTAATTTTGCTTACTTTATATGCATATCGTAGTTTCATCCCCACTAGTCAGTTTGACGTCGTACTCTGATAATGACCATGGAAGATCGAAACGCATCAGTACGTGTGATTGATGATAGTTTTACTATTTCGTGTGATTTATTTAAACCAAAGGTATTGGTGTTTTCTTCAAGCACGCAAACTTGATAACAAGGAATTTTTATTGCCACTCGCGCGATTAATGATTGTTTGGTCGTAGAACTTATATACGCTTGGTGAAAGCTGAAACAAGTTGCGACTCGTTTCGAATGTCCAGGAACGACAATATGTTACTGAACTCTTTCTCCATTCACACATCCACGATTGTCACACTATCCCATGGTCGCTTTGGCATTTTTCTTTTAGGTCTATTTTAGCTAAATTGCTACTAGTTATGCCGAACTTAACACATATATGTTATTAAGTTAGATCTCCGCAATAAAGTATATTTAACTATTATGTGCTTCATTGAATGATGTTATGATTAGTACGGAAATGTGATAGCTGATGTAGATCGAGGCTGGAGCATATGATTTAACTGGATTACCATGTGCTGAGAATGTTTATTATTCTTTATTTTGGTGAAAATTTACTTATTTGCAAAGCCATGGTTTTGGTACTTTTTACAAGTGAATTGGCTTTTAGCTCGCTTTGCTTAAAACGTTTTGCGAAGTTGAAACTGTTACTGCTTGGATATGCATAATAATAGGAGATTGAATCGTCCAAGTTAAATAAATTTCTTGACTAATTGTATATTGGGTATTCTTACTGATGAGTCCCCAGATAGCACGAAACACATGTATATGAGATTTTACATTTTGTACATGCTGACATTGTCATTTAATTTTAGTTCTATTTGAACTAACACATTACTGGGTATTACCAACTTTATACATAAATACATAAATACATGACTGATATCTTTTGTGTTGCCTAATACTATTTATAGATCTTTGATTTGTCTTATTCATGCATTCGTTATTGAAAAGTCCAGAAATGCATCTATTTATGTAACTGCATACTTATATAGTAAAAAGTTAGTTTATAATCGGCCAGCAGGATATTCCAAAGTGAGTTTAGCGCTCACTGGCTGCCTATCATTAGAAGCTGAAAATACGCACAAAATAGATCTTATATATGGTGAAATTATATATGCCACCATCCATTTATCCGATATTGATTTACCAAATATTTAGTTAATTCTGAGTCAATGAGATTGAACATGCGCTTTTTGTTTATCTTAGTCTCGTTCAATGACAGGCTGCACTATCCTATAGGTATATAAATATTTTTAGTTGTGTGAAACTGGCGTGTGTGCATTTATATGTCACGCATGAAGTACTTGATAACAATTTAACTCATTGAAAACCAGGAGGAGACGCTAGAAGCAGCACATTTTGTTTTTACCAAATTTTTTATCATTTCTATAATAAATTAACTAACAGTTTTTGTGGGTGGGTCATGCCTTAACAAATTTTATTTCACTAGAATATATTTTGCTTATTTTATGTGTACTAAAACTGAGATTCTGTTTTTTTTAATTGAAAGCTGGTTTCTACATTCACTATTATTTTACAGAAGATGCGTACAGCTAAGTAGCGTATCCATTAAACAGTTCTGGAGGTGCAATAAATCAATAATTTTGTTTGTATAGAGACTCTGTTGAGATTTCGTTTTGAACTCAGTGTGAAAAATGTTAATCTAAGTGCTAAAATGCAGCATACAAATGGTTAGAATAAGAACCATGAACCGTATTCAACGAAGGTGGATTTTGTAAAAGATTTTCAGCTTAGCGATCACGTAAACTACTAATAAGTGTACATTTGTGGTACAAAAAATGACTATTTAGCTTGTAGCTTGAACAATTGCCATAGATTGCAATGACGATGTTAAACTTCTAATTGCCCTGATCATAAATTTTTAGCATAATTTGAAGCTTTAGAATGGATTAAACTGTGACGAGTTTTCCTGGACCATAAAAATCATTGGCCTGTTGGCCTGCGACTCCTGGCTAGTCTTAATTGCCAGGTTATCATGAACGTTGTCGATGGCACTTTTTGGCTGAGTTAATGGGAACAGAAAATGTTAGACGATGATATCAATAAAATAGACTTGGGCTGGCTGGCTATTTTCAATTTTATCGACACAATTTATCAGTTCTCCATCTGAGATGTAATCCGGAGCCTCCTTGGTTAGTGCTTAAATTCAGGCCACCTAAAACCATCTTGTGTGATACGTGGTACAGTTATTTACACGCGTAATAGCAGCTCTTTTCATGTAAATTGTGTTAATGCTGTCATGCTATAGGCACAATATAATTTAGCAATGTAGAATATTGACCTGATGAAATATACTCTTATTTTCTCTTGTTGATTTATCTTATCATTGTCAGGTAACTAAACACAATCAGGAAACTGCTAAATGGCTTCGTCTAATAGGTGAGTTCGAAGTTGCTTTTAAGGAGCTTGGCGATGTCTCCAATTGGTGTCGAACCATCCAACGTAATGCGCTTTGTCTGCACGACTGTCTCACCAGTGTTCAAGCCGGAAAGATGGAAGAAGAACTTGAAGAGTATGGAACAAAAATCTCCGTTGTAAATGATACCAATACTGGTGATACAGCTAAAACAACGGTTAATGGGACTTAAATACGTAAAGGCAAATTGAACAAGACGGAAATGTGAAAATCCTCAAGCATGTTATTAAAAAAATACAGACAGTTTAAACGAAATGCACGCGAAGCAGTCAATCACAGAATCATCTAAGTTGACTCAGAAAGCCGTGATGGAATCGTATAAACAGGAGCTTGCACCCGGCGAACTTCAGAAATATACTTCGATGCATTCGTGATATTTAACTACAGTTTTTGTGACAGAATTAATGCGACAATTTCAGAATAGACGCAATTGACCAAATCAGCATTCCATACAATCGACCGTATAAAATTTTAAAATTATTCAACTAATTTTAAACTAAAAAGAAAAATTTTACACTATGAAGTGCCACCAAGTTAACCGTTCCTCGCGTATAATATAAGTGTGAGGTGATTTCAGTATCTTTAAAAATTTTGTTGTAGGTATTTTCGCAATTCAGAACTCAATGTCACATTACCAAAGAAACGAAACAATAGTTAAATCAAAGCTGCGAACTTGATATAGACACAAATTCCATTACATTTACATTTGTCATTTTTAAGAAAGCATCGTATAATGTGGAAAAATCAATTATTTTACAACATTATACTGACATCATAATGACAAATGTACATAAATTAGGATTGGTGTTTACATCAGTTTCGCAACCCCGATTTAAATAATTGTTATCACTGCCCGCGCACTCAGATATCGTTTAGACGAAACAATGGTTGTGTTAGTAACATACACATACACGTACACACACACACACACACACACACATATATATATATATATATATATATATATATATATATATGCGCAAAGCTTCCTCTTGAGGCTGAATAGATGTTTGCAACACTGTTGTCAAATGCCTAAAGCAAGTTTAGCACTTCCCGTCTATCATTTCGGTATAATATAATGTCAATTATTGGCGACTTGCATTAACTTGATGTAGATATAAAGATTAGGACATGTGTTTGAGTTCTATCAGCCGATGAGAGTATATAATTAAACTTTTCTAAATAATTTGACTGACCCAGTTAAATTAATAAATATAGCTGTGTAATCGGCGGTAGGTTTGCTATATTATGTAACTTATTTATGAATAACATTGTTATTTGTTTAATATCCATACATTTGAATGAAATAGGGACAAGAGACGTTAAATACTGATTGTTGCGGAGAACTAATGTATATGCAAGTATGTATTAGGTGTTGCGATCCTAGTAAGAATTAGTTCAGTTGTGACCAGAAGGATAAACCAAAGGCAGCATGAACGGAAAGTATAATCTCATGCACATTCGTTTCGTGCTTACTGGCGACTCATCAGTAGGAACCGGTATTACACCCTTTAATCATAGTGTTAGTGCCATGTACCTTTTCGGTACAATAATGTTGGTATCGGTTACTAACACAATAGCCATAGTGTTAGTATCCTTTACAGACTCGGTATATATTATATAGTGTGGGTTAGCGTTGAAGTCGCATTGTCGTAGACTATACGATGTTAGCTTCACTATTGCTGCTTTACACATTCGTCTAGGAGATTGTACCGTCCCATTATCCCACATTGCTCACCCAAATATATAGTGGTTATAGGGCGTAATAACGGCTCCTACTGATAAGTCGCCAGTAAGCACGAAACGAATGTGCATGAGATTATACTTTCCGTTCATGCTGCCTTTGGTTTATCCTTCTGGTCACAACTGAACTTATTTGTTAAGAGACGTTGTTCATGATAGCAAAAATCAAAAAAGGGCTGACTATCTATTAGGTAGCAGGTTGGCTCAGTGATTAGGGCAACAGATTTCGAAGAAGACGTGGCCAGGTTCGAGTCCTGTTCGCGGTCAAATCTAGACAGTACATGAAGAGTGTCCTATAAGGACGAAAACTGTTTCTTGAACTAATTGCCTTTATACTGACAAATTTATGCATATAATTGGACTGATGTTTGCATAAAGACCGCAACCATGATTTTAATAATTGTTATCACCACCCGCGCATCCAAGGTTCGTCTTATTTATCTATTTGGCTGTTTTATTTGGTAAATGTTTATTGTTCCTGATCTGCGTAATACTAGTAGGTTGCATTAACTATTTGAGATCTGGAGCTGTAGTCTGAGCTATTATTAAAACCAAATTAATGTTTGAGCCTGAAAATGAACTTTAACGGATGCAGGGCACACCGTTTCATGTTTAACTGAAAATCCAATTTTTGGTTACACATTGCTATGATATGCGTACGTAGAATTAAGGCTACATGCTTCTAGAATAAAGAGTATATATATATATATATATATATATACATATATATATATATATATATATATATATATATATATATATATATATATATATATATATATATATATATATATATATACAAAGGACGATCGTCCAGTAGACGGGCTTTGTTCTTATTGGAAACTGTTCAAGTACTGCCAGAGGTTCCAGTAGACGGGACTGGAAACATGGCACGTATGATTCGGAGTCAGAGATTGAATCCATTTCACCACCTATGGTGCGTACTACACACAATTTGAAGTCATGTACCAACTTAATTTTCAGGTTAGCCTTTCTTTCATGTGGAACCTATATGGAATTTAAATACCTGAAACAGTGGATATATATATATATATATATAAAAGTTTTATGGCAGGTTTTGGATTATATGTATTTTGGCAATTTAAAATGATTATTGCATCAACTAGCAAAGGAAATTCATCCATTTGAACGGTTTTACTGTTATTGGAATCTCGATAAGTGATTGCCCGAATTAATCTTGACAGAAGCTCGAATTGGGGCACATTTTATATAAAATCTTGCATTCATCTACCTCACCAACCTGGCGTAACTGAAAATTGTGTGTATTGTACGGAAGGAGTGGCGACAATAATAAGTGAAGAACATCGATGCAAATGTGTTCCGCTGCGAGTCTCAGTCGGGTTAAATTCTAAGAAGAATTCGATGATGACGAAACCGATCTACTTTATGATTTGCCTTTGCTACATTATGTAATGTTCAGTTTTATTCTGAAATAATATCTGTATATATAAATTAATTAATTAATGAGTATATATATATATATATATATATATATATATATATAGAGTGAGAGAGAGAGATAGAAACATTGTGTAACGAAATAATATTTATTGATAAAACCATTTCTAATGGTATGTATAGCAAAATATTCTGGATTTGTTTTTTATTTTTGTAATTATCTTTTGAAGGTAGCCAAATAATCTGTTTAAATCGTATTTGTCGTAACATTTCCAAAATGCAGATTTATTCTCTTTATGTGATGCGTGCTCCTTTTCATTTTAAATTTTTCCGCACACACTTAGTGTGCCATCTTTGGAATACACGTCTGCTATTTTTAAAAACGTTGTAATGTTTATTTTCCGGTTGTATCGTTGCCTCTCTATGTATTGATGATAATCATGATTTGTGAATGAGATTTGTATTTTTATTAATTATTTTAAAGTAATAAACTTGTATTTATAAACATAATATGTTATCTTATGGCCTTCTAGATACATTATGTGGTTTAGTTTTGCTATCTTTTGGCATTTGTTCTGACCAAACATAACTAGAAATTGCTTAAAACAAGGCTCCGATTTTGATGTAGGCATCAGTCCTAATATATATCTTCATTTATTAGTTTAATTTGTGCATTGCATAATACAAAAAAGTCACTTAATCATGTAGACCTGTTTTGTGCCTATAGAGGACACTTGATGTAATGTCCAGAATTTACGGCAGACAGGGCTCGAGCCCGGAAACATCTGCTTCGGAAGCTGTCGTTCAAATAAATGAGCCAACTTGCAAACCGCTACGCACAATTTTCGTTATATCCTAATTAATGCTTCTTGGTTAGCATTTCCTTTTAAATAGAGCATACATATTGCAACTCTTTAGACTAAACGTTTCAACAAAACACCCAAAATCTATCATTATAGAACAGACGCAGCACTACCTGGTCAATTGGTATTGAAATAAACCTTTATGTAATTAAAAGAACGTGGTTGGCGATAGTAATTATTTAATTCAAATAAACGATCTTGATATATACACCCATCTCATTATATGTACACTTGTCAGTATAAACTAAGCACTGTATTATGCAGAAATGATAATCCTTCCAGCAGGCCAGTTTCATCCTTATTGGAAGCCCGGACTGCGGAAAATTCTGGATATTGTGTAATAATTTCCAAATAAGAACGAAACCATTCTACCGTATGAATTTCCTTTTCTACGTAATCAATGATTAGATTATACTGAGAGATGTATGTACAAAATGAGACTGATGTTTCAATCGAGATTGCAGTCTTAACTCTATAGTGGGTAAAGGGCGTAATACTGGCTCCTACTGATGAGTTGCCAGTAAGCACGAAACGAATGTGCACAAGATTATATTTTCTGTTCATGCTGTCTTTGGTTTATCCTTCTGTTCATATTTGAAATAATTTGTTACTAGGTGCGCAACACCTAGTACATACTTTCATGTATATTAGATCTCCGCAACAAACAGTATTTATCTGTCACATATTGAATTGAATGATGTCATGCTTACCGCGAAATGTGATAACTGATATCGATCATGGCCAGAGTGTATGGATTTACTGGAGTAACAGTTGTTAAAAAATTGTTGTAATTCTCAATTTCGGTGAACTATAGCATAAATTCTTATCCATCAGTTTGGTACCATGTATCGACTTGGAAACCATAGTGTTAGTACCGTTTACTCTTTCGGTACACTAAAGTTGGTATCGGTTATTAACACAATAGACATAATGTTAGTATCCTTTACAGACTCGGTATATTATATATATATATATATATATATATATATATATATATATATATATATATATATATATATATATATATTATAGAGTGAGTTAAAGTTTAAGTCGCATTGTCGGGACTTTATATTACTGTTAGACTACTTCTGCAGGTTAACACATTCGTCTAGGAGATTGTACCGTCCTATTATCCCAGATTCTTCTACCATATATATAGTGGTTAAAGGGCGTAATACCGGCTCGTAATGATTAGATTCGCCAGTAAACAAGAAACGAATGTGCACGAGATTATATTTTCCGTTCATGCTGCCTTCAGTTTATCCTTCTGGCCATATTTGAACTAATTTGTTACTAGGTGCGCAACACCTAGTACATAATTGCATATATATTAGTTCTCCCTCGCAGGCAGTATCAAACTGTTAGATATACATTTTCCAGTTTAGTCTAAGCATTCTGTATTGTAGTAAAGGCAATTCTTTCCGTAGACCGGTGTCGTCTTTATTAGGAACTCTTCATCTTCTGTTCAGAATTTCCCGCATACAATATTTGATAAGTTCTCAATAAGAACGAAACTGTTCTGCAACATGCAATGCCTTTGCTGCCTTACAAAATTCTTCGATTTTACTGACAAATGTATAAATAATAGGCTTGGTGTTTATATCAAGATTGCGACCATAATTTAAAAAAAAATTTTTTATCGCCACCCGTGCAATCAAGCGTTTATTCGTATTAATTCACTATATACAACATGCAATATATATATATAATATAACATATAATATATATAAATATATATATATATATATATATATATATATATATATATATATATATATATAATTATGGGGTTGGCAACTAGTCTAACTCGGTTTTACTTCTATTCTTGCTTTGGCTGATTAGTAAGTGTATATGCGTATGTGTCTGTGTGTGTCTGTTTTCGTGTAGGGATCTATCTCGCGGTATGGCAAAGTGATGGATTAAAAGTTAACCAAAATTTTGCATCGTTGGTTGTTAATTGTACGAATGTTTTCCTCTGAGTTTTGTCTTTCGCTTCGTCTGGCTCCTCAATTTTGTTCCGTCCACTTGGTAACAGCGCAGGATTTGCGAATTGCAGTGTTGAATGCTCATATTGTTTTGAAATTTCAGTCTTTGTTAACTGTGGTTGTGATACCGTATGTGCAGCTGTTTTTTATTCTTCAGTTTATTGTCAATCCGATCGAATGTTTGTTGAGTCTGGTCGAGTGGGCTATTGTTCTTGTCTAGGTGCTATTAAATTGTTGTTTGGTTTTGTGTTTCGTCGCCAGTCTATTAGAATATTTCAAATATGACCCGAAGGATAAATCAAAATCAGCATGAACGGAAAATATAATTTTGCGCATGTTCGTTTCGTGTTAACTGGCGATTCATCAGTAGGAGGCGGTATAACGCCCTATACCCAATATAATTTTGGGCGAGGAATATGGTAAAATTGGACGGTACAATCACCTATACGAATCTGTAATTCTGCATTATTAAAGCTAACTTTATATAAAGTCTTTGACAGTGCGAATTCAAATCAAATTAACTTATATATATATATATATATATATATATATATATATATATATATATATATATATATATATATATATATATATTCTTTATAATGCCCATGCCTCTTTAATTTAACACAGTATTTTTATAATTAGTAAAACAGAGCACACAAATAACAAAGTGGATAAAGGCCATTTATTTCGTGAATACTAATCATCTCTTATACAATCATACATATTTATACATTTTGGGTTTTCAATTGATTATGCTAGTGGTAACAAATCTGACTCGTTTTTACTGCTGTTTCTTGTTTTGGCTAGTTGGTGAGTGTGTATGCGTTTGTGTTTGTGTGTATGCGTGTTTGCATGTAAAGGTCATTCTCGCAGTATTGCAAAGTGATGTCTGAGATCTGGTCATTATTGTTTTGATAGCTTGAGAATTAACCATTTGTGCGCATTGTTCACTGTTACATATACAAGTGCTATTTTTCCCAGTATAGTTGATCGTTTCACCTTGTTGCGCAAAGTTGTCGTTTTCACATGGTAACAGCGCCAGTGTGGATTGCAGTGTTAAACGCTCACATTGTTTGGAGACTTCTGTCATCGTATGCGCCTCTGTTATTTCCACTTCAGTTTGTTGCCAATCCGATTGTATGTTTGTTGATTCTAGTCGAGGGCCTGTTTGTTCTTGGCTGGATACTAGTAGATTGTTGTTGAATTTTGTTATTCTTGGCCAGTCGATAAGAATATCATGTTGATGAAACTTTTGAATATTAAGGTCAGGTGCTTGTTGTTTTATGTAAAGGGCTTCATAGATAAATAATAATTTTTCTGATTTTGCTTTATGTAGAATTGTGAAATTGGTCGAATTGACAGGGTGCCCCGTTGCCAATATATGATCGGAAATAGCTGATTTTCCTGACGGTGGCAAGCCTTTGTTAATCAATTTCTGTGGCAAATGTTGCTGGATTCTGCTTATCAATTGCTTCTTCGTACGTCCGATATATGTGCTACCGCACATACATGAGAATTTGTAGACTATGAATGATTTGGAGAGAATTGGCAATTGATCTTTGGCATCCAACCTCATGATTCTCTGTGTACTAAATGTCATATTAACTTTAACACTGGGAAAGTTGTCCTTAGTTATTCTATTCAGCCGCCGTGCAATTATTGAGGCTGGTACGTCGCCTCTAAATGGTAAGTTTAGGAAAACCTGCTTGACGGTATCCTCTCTAGTACGAATCTGCCGTGGTCTGATGTTGACATCAATGAAACGCTCTGGGTAGTTGTTCATTAGCAAAATTTTCCTGAGGTAGCCCAGTTCTTCCTCAATCTTGTGTTCAGAGCAGATCTTCCTGATTCTGTTTGCTAGGTTGTTTACTAAGTTTCTTTTGTGGGATTTTGGCACACTACTGTTGTAGTGAATGTATTGTCCGGTGAAAGTGGATTTTCTATGTATGGCCAGTGTCAAATCTCCGTTTGCTTCTCGAGTGAGTTTGATGTCAAGGAAGGGAAAACTGTCGTCTTTCTCTACCTCGAGAGTGAATTTGATGTCTGGATCGACTCCATTTGCTTGTTTGAGGATTTCGGAAGGGTCTGCTGCTTCTGAGATGAACAACAAGATATCATCTACATACCTTTTGTAGAGTGCGCACTGGTCAATTATACCTTTTAGGCTCGTTTTTTCCAGGTGATACATGTATACATCTGCCAGGAGGGGTGCGATGCAACTTCCCATAGCTACACCATTGATCTGGCGGTAGTATATCCCTTCGAATGTAAATTGCACGTTTTTAGTACATGCTAATATGAGGTCTTTGATGTCATTGGTGTCTATAGGGAAGTCAAAAAACTCATTTTTGATGAGGTCACACAAGATCTCCGTTGTCTTATCCAGTGGTATGTTTGTAAATAAGGATGAGACGTCAAGCGAGACCATTTTATTCTGTAGGATGTTCTTCCCCTTCAATTCATTTGCTAGTTCGAAGGAGTCCTTGATAGTGTTTGCGTTTATGATGCTCCGTATTGGTTCAAGTAGTTTGCAGAGAAACTTGGCTGGTTTATGTTGTGGAGCGTTGATCATTGACATAATGGGCCGCATCGAGGGAGCTCCTGAGGCTGTCACGGCTTTATGAGTTTTTGGTTTGCCGTACAATCTTGCGGTGTTTGTTCCGACTGGTTTTGCTTTTTGGATGTCTTCTGTGAGTTTTGATCTAATCTCGGAGTCAGCCATCGATGTTAGAACATGTTTTTCCATCTTTTTCAAAATTGCATTAATTCTTGATTCGATGTTCGTTGAATCATCTTTCTGTTTGATGTCATGCTTAAATTTAGATTGGTCATTTATTATATCGTTCATGGCCTTCCTGTAAGCGTCGGCTTCAAGTATAACAATTCCTGATCCTTTGTCGGGTGTGGCAAGTCGTATGGATTTGTCTGATTGGAGTTTTCTGAGTTCGTCTATGTGCTGTTTTGTGATGATTTGGCTGCCTTTGAATTCCTTCTTGTATTGTTCTAGTGCGCTTACTATCTCAGCTTTCAGTCCTTGTCCATTGAATGCATGTGGGGCGGTGTCTTTCGTTAAGTCATTGTAGAAATTTTCCGTTCCAGCCTGAATGTCAATAATGTCACGTTCACTTAGGTTTTTCTTGACTACGCAGAATTTTGCTCCTAAGGAGAGTAATTCTTTCTGGTGTTTTGACAAGATCACTTTTGAATAATTGTGAATAAAAGCGTCTGGGTTCGTAGGAAATTTTGATTGCGTAGGAAATTTGTCCAGGTCCCTCGTGAGGTCCTTGGTTTCTTTGTCCGCTGTTATTTTCATCAGCGTTTCTATCTTCTTTGTGAAAGCGGTGTATTCGCCGTCGTTCAGTCTTGCAATTTGACAACCCAGTGATTGAATGATGCTCTCAGCATCTTGCAGTTTTGATTGAATATCCTCGATACCATTGAGCAATAAGCAACTTATAAGTTTATTTGTCGGTTTTTGGTTATTTCTTCTGCACTGCTTGAGGAATCGTTTTGGCACAACATCTGATTCTAAACACGATTTGAAGAACTTAATTATTTCTAGAAGTTTGGCACACGTACAGTTGGCTGCAATATAAGTGTTCAGTTCCTTACGGGTAACAGGCTGACCCCGCTCTTTGATAATCTTTATAATGTCCATGCCTTTTTAATTTAACACAGTATTCTTATAATAAGGAAAACAGAACACACAAATAACAAAGTGGATAAAGACCATTTATTTCGTGAATACTAATCATCTCTTATACAATCATACATATTTATACATTTTGGGTTTTCAATTGATTATGCTAGAGGTAACAAATCTGACTCGTTTTTACTTCTAATTCTTGTTTTGGCTAGTTGGTGAGTTTGTATGCGTGTTTGCATGTAAAGGTCATTCTCGCAGTATTGCAAAGTGATGTCTGAGATCTCGTCATTATTGTTTTGATATTGTTTACATAAAACAACAAGCACCTGACCTTAATATTCAAAAGTTTCATCAACATGATATTCTTATCGACTGGCCAAGAATAACAAAATTCAACAACAATCTACTAGTATCCAGTCCAGAACAAACAGGCACTCGACTAGAATCAACAAACATACAATCGGATTGGCAACAAACTGAAGTGGAAATAAAAGAGGCGCATACGATGACAGAAGTCTCCAAACAATGTGAGCGTTTAACACTGCAATCCAAACTGGCACTGTTGCCATGTGGAAACGACTACTTTGCGCAACAAGGTGAAACGATCAACAATACTGGGAAAAATATCACTTGTATATGTAACAATGAATAATGCGCACAAATGGTTAATTCTCGAGCTATCAAAACAATTATGTCCAGATCTCAGACATCACTTTGCAATACTGCGAGAATGACCTTTACATGCAAACACGCATACACACAAACACAAACGCATACACTCTCACCAACTAGCCAAAACAAGAAACAGAAGTAAAAACGAGTCAGATTTGTTACCACTAGCATAATCAATTGAAAACCCAAAATGTATAAATATGTCTGATTGTATAAGAGATGATTAGCATTCACGAAATAAATGGCCTTTATCCACTTTGTTATTTGTGTGTTTTGTTTTCCTAGTTATAAGTAATATATATATATATATATATATATATATATATATATATATATATATATATAAAAATCCGAAGAATGGTTTTCGAAATATTGAGCTCGTTCCGGGTACCAACAATATGGTTTTCAAAATACCGAGCCCGAAAATTGACTTACCACAACGGTTATCTAGATACTGATCGTTTGCAAGGTTACCAACACAATGGTTTTCCAAATATTGAGCTCGTACCAGGTAACAACAATATCGTTTTCAAAATAGCGAGCTTGTAAATTGCATTACCACACCGGTTATCGAGATGTTGATCGTTTGCATGATTACCAATACAATGGTTTTCGAAATGTTGAGCCCGTACCATGTACCAACAATATGGTTTTCAAAATACGGAGCCTGTATATTGCATTACCACACCGGTTATCGAGATGCCGATCATTTGCATGGTTACCAACACAATGGTTTTCAAAATATTGAGGCCGTTCCAGGTACCAGCAATATGGTCTTCAAAATACCGAGCCTATAAATTGCATTTCCTCAACAGTTATCGAGATGCCGATCGTTTGCATGGTTACCAACACAATGGTTTTCGAAATATTGAGCCCGTACCAGGTACCGACACTATGGTATTCAAAATAGAGAGCCTATAAATAGCATTACCACAACGGTTATCGAGATGCCGATCGTTTGCATGATTACCAACACAATAGTTTTAGAAATATTGAGCCCGTACCAGGTACCAACAATATGGTTTTCAAAATACCGAGCCTGTAAATTGCATTACCACAACGGTTATCGAGATGCCGATCGTTTGCATGGTTACCAACACAATGGTTTTCGAAATATTGAGCCCGTACCAGGTACCAACAATATGGTTTTCAAAATACCGAGCCTGTAAATTGCATTACCACAACGGTTATCGAGATGCCGATCGTTTGCATGATTACCAACACAATGATTTTCGAAATATGGAGCCCGAACCAGGTACCGACACTATGGTATTCAAAATAGAGAGCCTAAAAATTGCATTACCACAACGGTTATCGAGATGCCGATCGTTTGCATGATTACCAACACAATGGTTTTAGAAATATTGTGCCCGTACTGGGTACCAGCAATATGGTTTTCAAAATACCGAGCCTGTAAATTGCATTACCAAAACGGTTATTTAGATGCCGGTCGTTCGCATGGTTACCAACACAATGTTTTTCGAAATATTGAGCTCATACCGGGTACGAACAATATGGTTTTCAGTATACTGAGCCTGTAAATTGCATTACCACAACGGTTATCGAGATGCCGATCGTTTGCATGATTACCAACACAATGATTTTCGGATATTGAGCCCGTACCGGGTACCAGCAATATGGTTTTCAAAATACCGAGCCTGTAAATTGCATTACCACAACGGTTATCGAGATGCCGATCGTTTGCATGATTACCAACACAATGGTTTTCGAAATATTGAGCCCGTACCAGGTACCAACAATATGGTTTTCAAAATACCGAGCCTGTAAATTGCATTACCACAACGGTTATCGAGATGCCGATCGTTTGCATGATTACCAACACAATGGTTTTCGAAATATTGAGCCCGTACCGGGTACCAACAAAACCGTTTGCAAAATACCGAGCCTTGTAAATTGCATTGCCACGATGGTCATCGAGATGCCGTTTGTTTGCATGATTACCAACACAATGGTTTTCAAAATATTGAGCCCGTACCAGGAAACAACTATATGGCTTTAAAATACGGAGCCGGTAGATTGCATTACCACAACGGTTATCGTGATGCCGATCGTTCGCATGATTACCAACACAATGGTTTTCGAAATGTTGAGCCCGTACCTTGTAACAACAATTTGGTTTTCAAAATACGGAGCCTGTATGTTGCATAACCAAAACGGTCATCGAGATGCCGACCGTTTGCATGATTAACAACACAATGGTTTTCGAAATATTGAGCTCGTACCGGTTACCAACAATATGGTTTTCAAAATACCGGGCCTGTAAATTGCATTACCGCAACGGTTATCTAGATGCCGATCGTTCGCATGGTTACCACCACAATGTTTTTCGAAATATTGAGCCCGTACCGGGTATCAACAAAATTTTTTGCAAAATATCGAGCCTGTAAATTTCATTGCCACAACAGTCATCGAGATTCCGTTTTTTTGCATGGTTAGCAATACAATGGTTTTCGAAATATGGAGCTCGTACTTGGTACCAAGAATATTGTTTTTCAAAATATGGAGCCTGTAAATTGACTTACCACAACGGTTATCGAGATGCCGATCGTTCGCATGGTTACCAACACAATGTTTTTCGAAATATTGAGCTCGTTCGGGTACCAACAATATGGTTTTCAGAATTCCGAGTCTGTAAATTGCATTCCCACAACGGTTATTGAGATGCCAAACGTTCGCATGGTTACCAACGCAATGTTTTTCGAAATATTGAGCTCGTTCGGGTACCAACAATATGGTTTTCAGAATTCCGAGTCTGTAAATTGCATTCCCACAACGGTTATCGAGATGCCGATCGTTCGCATGGTTACCAACGCAATGTTTTTCGAAATATTGAGCTCGTTCGGGTACCAACAATATGGTTTTCAGAATTCCGAGTCTGTAAATTGCATTCCCACAACGGTTATCGAGATGCCGATCGTTCGCATGGTTACCAACGCAATGTTTTTCGAAATATTGAGCTCGTTCGGGTACCAACAATATGGTTTTCAGAATTCCGAGTCTGTAAATTGCATTCCACAACGGTTATCGAGATGCCGATCGTTCGCATGGTTACCAACACAATGTTTTTCGAAATATTGAGCTCGTTCGGGTACCAACAATATGGTTTTCAGAATTCCGAGTCTGTAAATTGCATTCCCACAACGGTTATCGAGATGCCGATCGTTCGCATGGTTACCCAACACAATGTTTTTCGAAATATTGAGCTCGTTCGGGTACCAACAATATGGTTTTCAGAATTCCGAGTCTGTAAATTGCATTCCCACAACGGTTATCGAGATGCCGATCGTTCGCATGGTTACCAACGCAATGTTTTTCGAAATATTGAGCTCGTTCGGGTACCAACAATATGGTTTTCAGAATTCCGAGTCTGTAAATTGCATTCCCACAACGGTTATCGAGATGCCGATCGTTCGCATGGTTACCAACGCAATGTTTTTCGAAATATTGAGCTCGTTCGTGTACCAACAATATGGTTTTCAGAATTCCGAGTCTGTAAATTGCATTCCCACAACGGTTATCGAGATGCCGATCGTTCGCATGGTTACCAGCACAATGTTTTTCGAAATATTGAGCTCGTTCGGTACCAACAATATGGTTTTCAGAATTCCGAGTCTGTAAATTGCATTCCCACAACGGTTATCGAGATGCCGATCGTTCGCATGGTTACCAACACAATGTTTTTCGAAATATTGAGCTCGTTCGGGTACCAACAATATGGTTTTCAGAATTCCGAGTCTGTAAATTGCATTCCCACAACGGTTATCGAGATGCCGATCGTTCGCATGGTTACCAACGCAATGTTTTTCGAAATATTGAGCTCGTTCGGGTACCAACAATATGGTTTTCAGAATTCCGAGTCTGTAAATTGCATTCCCACAACGGTTATCGAGATGCCGATCGTTCGCATGGTTACCAACGCAATGTTTTTCGAAATATTGAGCTCGTTCGAGTACCAACAATATGGTTTTCAGAATTCCGAGTCTGAAAATTGCATTCCCACAACGGTTATCGAGATGCCGATCGTTTGCATGGTTACCAGCACAATGGTTTTCGAAATATTGAGACCGTACCTGGTACCAACACAATGGTATTCAAAATACCGAGCCTGTATATTGACTTACCACAACGTTATCGAGATGCCGATCGCATGCATGATTAACAACGCAATGGTTTTCAAAATATTGAGGACGTACCAGTTACCAACAATATGGTTTTCAAAATCTCGAGCCTGTAAATTGCATTAGCACACCGGTTATCCAGGTGCTGATCGTTTCCTTGATTACCAGCACAATAGTTTTCGAAATGTTGAGCCCGTAACAGGTACCAACACTATGGTATTCAAAATACCAAGCCTATAAATAGCATTACAACAACGGTTATCGAGATGCCGATCGCTTGCATGATTACCAACACAATGATTTTCGGATATTAAGCCCGTACAAGGCACCAACAATATGGTTTTCAAAATACCGAGCCTGTCAATTGACTTACCACAACGTTATCGAGATGCCGATCGCTTGCATGATTACCAACACAATGGCTTTCGAAATATTGAGCCCGTACCGGGTACCAAAAGTATGGTTTTCAACATACCGTGCCTGTAAATTGACATACCACAACGGTTATCGAGATGGCGATCGTTTGCATGATTACCAACGCAATGGTTTTCAAAATATTGAGGACGTACCAGGTAGCAGCAATATGGTTTTCAAAATCCCGAGCCTGTAAATTGCATAAGCACACCGGTTATCCAGGTGCTGATCGTTTCCTTGATTACCAGCACAATAGTTTTCGAAATATTGAGCCCGTACCAGGTACCAACACTATGGTATTCAAAATACCGAGCCTATAAATAGCATTACAACAACGGTTATCGAGATGCTGATCGCTTGCATGATTACCAACACAATGATTTTCGGATATTAAGCCCGTTCCAGGTACCAACAATATGGTTTTCAAAATAACCAGCCATTCAATTGACTTACCACAACGTCATCGAGATGCCGATCGCTTGCATGATTACCAACACAATGGCTTTCGAAATATTGAGCCCGTACCGGGTACCAACAAAATCGTTTGCAAAATACCGAGCCTTGTAAATTGCATTGCCACGATGTTCATCGAGATGCCGTTTGTTTGCATGATTACCAACACAATGGTTTTCAAAATATTGAGCCTGTAGATTGCATTAACACAACGGTTATCGTGATGCCGATCGTTCTGATGATTACCAACACAATGGTTTTCGAAATGTTGAGCCCGTACCTTGTAACAACAATTTTGTTTTCAAAATACGGAGCCTGTATATTGCATAACCAAAACGGTCATCGAGATGCCGAGCGTTTGCATGATTACCAACGCAATGGTTTTCAAAATATTGAGGACGTACCAGGTACCAACAATATGGTTTTCAAAATCACGAGCCTGTAAATTGCATTAGCACACCGGTTATCCAGGTGCTGATCGTTTCCATGATTAACAAAATAATGGTTTTCGAAATATTGAGCTCGTACCGGGTACCAACAATATGGTTTTCAAAATACCGAGCCTGTAAATTGCATTACCACAACGGTCATCGAGATGCCGATTTTTTCCATGATTACCAACACAATAGTTTTCAAAACATTGAGCCCGTACCAGGTACCAACAATATGGTTTGGAAAATACTGAGACTGTAAATGGTATTACCTCAAATGTTATCGAGATACCGACCGTTTGCATGATTACCAACACAATAGTTTTCGAAATATTGAGCCCGTACCGGGTACCAGCAATATGGTTTCCAAAATATCGAGCCTATAAATTGCATTACCACAACGGTTATCTAGATGCCGATCGTTCGCATGGTTACCAACACAAGGATTTTCGGATATTAAGACCGTACCAGATACCAACAATATGGTGTTCAAAATACCGAGCCTGTCAATTGACTTACAACAGCTATTGAGATGCCGATCGCTTGCATGATTACCAACACAATGGCTTTCGAAATATTGAGCCCGTACCGGGTACCAAAAATATGGTTTTCAACATACCGTGCCTGTAAATTGACATACCACAACGGTTATCGAGATGGCGATCATTTGCATGATTACCAACGCAATGCTTTTCAAAATATTGAGGACGTACCAGGTACCAACAATATGGTTTTCAAAATCCCGAGCCTGTAAATTGCATTGTCACACTGGTTATCCAGGTGCTGATCGTTTCCATGATTACCAACACAATAGTTTTCGAAATATTGAGCACGTACCAGGTACCAACAATATGGTTTTTAAAATACCGAGCCTGTAAATTGCATTACCACAAATGTAATCGAGATACCGACCGTTTGCATGATTAACAACACAATGGTTTTCGAAATATTGAGCTCGTACCGGGTACCAACAATATGGTTTTCAAAATCCCGAGCCTGTAAATTGCATTAGCACACCGGTTATCCAGGTGCTGATCGTTTCCATGTTTACCAGTACAATAGTTTTCGAAATATTGAACCCGTACCAGGTACCAACACTATGGTATTCAAAATACCGCGCCTATAAATAGCATTACCACAACGGTTATCGAGATGCCGATCGTTCGCATGGTTACCAACACAATGGTTTTCGAAATATTGAGCCCGTACCGGGTACCAACAAAATCGTTTGCAAAATACCGAGCCTTGTAAATTGCATTGCCACGATGGTCATCGAGATGCCGTTTGTTTGCATGATTACCAACACAATGGTTTTCAAAATACGGAGCCTGTAGATTGCATTACCACAACGGTTATCGAGATGCCGAGCGTTTGCATAATTACCAACGCAATGGTTTTCAAAATATTGAGGACGTACCAGGTACCAACAATATGGTTTTCAAAATCCCGAGCCTGTAAATTGCATTAGCACACCGGTTATCCAGGTGCTGATCGTTTCCTTGATTACGAACACAATAGTTTTCGAAATATTGAGCCCGTACCAGGTACCAACAATATGGTTTTTAAAATACCGAGCCTGTAAATTGCATTACCACAAAGGTTATCGAGATACCGACCGTTTGCATGATTAACAACACAATGGTTTTCGAAATATTGAGCTCATACCGGGTACGAACAATATGGTTTTCAGTATACCGAGCCTGTAAATTGCATTATCACAACGGTCATCGAGATGCCGATTTTTTCCATGATTACCAACACAATAGTTTTCAAAATATTGAGCCCGTACCAGGTACCCACAATATGGTTTGGAAAATACTGAGACTGTAAATGGTATTACCTCAAATGTTATCGAGATACCGACCGTTTGCATGATTATCAACACAATGGTTTTCGAAATATTGAGCTCGTACTTGGTACCAACATTATTGTTTTTCAAAATATCGAGCCTGTAAATTGATTTACCACAACGGTAATCGAGATGCCGACCGCTTGCATGGTTACGAACACAATGGTTTTAGAAATATTGTGCCCGTACTGGGTACCAGCAATATGGTTTTCAAAATACCGAGCCTGTAAATTGCATTACCAAAACGGTTATGAATTGTCTAGTGTAGTAAAGGAAATTCACCCATTAGACCGGCTATGTCATTATTGGGAACTCATCACGTACTGTCCAGAATTTGACAAAGACAGGGCTCGAACCGGAGCATGTCTGCATCGGAATCTGGTGCTCTAATCATTGAGCCACCCTGCCGCACCTACTACACTGCACACAATTTTCAGTCATAAACTAACTAATTTTTCTTGGTTAGCTTTTACTCTAGGTGGAGTTTATATGGTAACCATTTAGACACAAAGTTCCAACTAACCATCCCCAATCTTTCATTACTGAACAGACACCACACTACATGGGGAAATGGTATTGAAATGAACATTTATATAATTAAACGAACATTGGCTGCGCGGACGGTGATGATAATTATTATAATCAAGTTTGCGATCTTGATATAAACACCTGACCCATTAATTACTTACATATGTCAGTATAAACTAAGAATTGTATAGCGTAGAAAAGGCAATTCATCCAGTAGACCGGTTTCGTCCTTATTGGGAA
>JAQBSW010003357.1:0-84606 GCA_029291075.1 Eudiplozoon nipponicum | reverse complement strand
ATATATATATATATATATATATATATATTAATAGAACGATTGATACGGGATCATTTAGAACGTATGTTACCGGCTGATTTTGACCTATGTCAACATGGCTTTACGAAAGGTAGATCGACAACTACTAATATGCTTTCCATGTGGAAACATGTAATCACATTAGACGAGAATAAGTTAGATGCATTAATTGTATTTATAGATATCTCAAAAGCTTTTGACTCTATATCTTTTGATGCTATTTTGAATGCGATTAGTTTGTTGAATATTGATCCGAATATTTCTAGATTACTTAAATACTATCTATATAATCGACGAATGAGTATTCAAGTAAACGATTTGATATCAAAATCGA
The DNA here is from genome assembly GCA_029291075.1 of Eudiplozoon nipponicum. Classification (NCBI taxonomy): domain Eukaryota; kingdom Metazoa; phylum Platyhelminthes; class Monogenea; order Mazocraeidea; family Diplozoidae; genus Eudiplozoon; species Eudiplozoon nipponicum. Next base: position 84,254 of record JAQBSW010003357.1, on the reverse strand, counting down.
AACGAGTAACGAGTGGAGTTCCACAGGGATCAAGCTTGGGGCCAATTTTATTTAAAATTGTATTTGCAAATTTGGAAACTAAGATCCTTAACGGTCGAGTTTGCAAATTCGCTGATGATTTAAAAATAATCTTCCCAATTGATCCAAAGAATGTCGAATTCTCCAAAAATAATGTGACATTAGATTTGTATGATTTGAGTAAATATTTGATCACACTAGGGCTGAGAATAAACAATAAAAAGACGAAAGCTTTAAAAATAGGGAACAGAACAAACTTTAATTATGTTTATTTTCATGATGCTGTTATTAATGATGTGTTTGAGATTAAACTTATGCAAGAAATTAAGGATTTAGGCATAACTATTCAATGTACAGCTTCTGCTGAGAGACATATTGAAAGTATAGTAGGCAGTGCCAAGAAAAGATGGGCACTAATAAATCGAAATATCTATCAAATGATATAAAACTTCAAATGTATATAATATGGATTAGATCGGTACTAGAATATGCTGTCGCTACCTGGAATCCATTAAAAAAGGGTTTGTCTAATAAGATAGAAGCTGTACAAAGAAAGGTTGTGAAACATATTAGTCCTATTTCTTGCACTATATACGCCTCTAGATTACAGTTTGTGTCATTGCAATCTCTGTGGTTTCGGAGGATGTGTTATTGTATAAAAGTTTTCCATTTGAACCAGTGGACTGGTGCCTATATGACTCCGATAAGAAAGAGTCATGAAGTTGGAACTAGATCTGGACATTTGGCAATATCTCCTCCTTTGGTGGGGAATGTAGCGAGCAAGTTATTCTCTTTCTCGAAAATCTACAAAATTTATAACCTATTACCCAAGGGGCTTAGAGAAATGCCTCCATCTAAGATGTCTTTTAAAACTTTATCTACTGAACTTGAAAAAGTCTGCAATCCTGCTGATATTTTTTATTTTTTTGATTATGATAATACTTTCTCATGGTTGAATAAAAGACAAGGATAATTATTATCGGAAACAGATTTTCTTGAGATTTTTATTTCCAAGTTTTGTATTATTATAATTGAAATGTTATGCACTATTTCTTCAAATTAGTTAACATTACATACAATCAATTGCTAGTCATGGTTCTCAATTTTTGCATAATGTTACACTCGAATTATACCTTAATTGTTCCTAATTTGATGATGTATATATTATTCTTTTCAGTCGAACTTTCTGATATTGATATATTGTATTGTACAACTAGTGAGATATACCTATCTACATGATATTAATTGCACAATTATTGTGATGTGATAATTTTTTATTATATATTGTACAATTTCCAATTTTATTATTTGATGGAATATGTGTGGTTTGAATCCAAATAAAGATATTCTATTCTATTCTATTCTAAGTTACCTCCGGATTCACACGGCCTTCTCCAGGAGCACTTGCAGTAAACTGCTTATATGGACATTTTATACAACGTTACGCAATACTTTAGCTGTTGCGTTACAGTAACGCTAGATTGATCAATAATAAATAAGGAGAAAAATTGCGGTGTTTCGAACTAGAACATATATCTATTGCCGCTGGTATGTATGCCGCATCACAAACTGATGTGATTTGGTCACCAAATCATCCAGATCAATTTGTTATACATTTAAAAGATCAGATTTATCTTTTTCACATAAAAGAATTATTGGACTTTCATTCTGGAATGGACAAAAGAAATATTATTGGCGATGATGAAAAGTTTAGTCTTTTTCATATTGGAACTACTAACACGGATAGTTCAAAGGTATAGGATGGCTTTTTAATTACAGCAAATTTTTTGGATTCCGGCTAGGGATGAATACGAAATATCGTTTCATTGCCCAGATTACTTAGTTGCAATTTTGATGAATGACGGTAATATTACATTTAAAAGGTAAGATAATAACATAACCGTGTAGTCTGTTACAGACAGATAAAGATATAGACTCATTTGATCTAGAAAATAAATGCTTATGTAAGCTAATTATATACATTACTTTTAGTATGTGACAGGCCAGAAATATGTACATTTATGTCAGTGAATCCTTTTAAAAGAAATTATGTAAGTTTTATTAAATTAATTTTTTTGTGTAAAATATTATTTTTTAATGAAAAGTAGTTATGTAGTTGCTTCTATAATACTGCAGAATTCTAACATTGAATATTTTCGTGACCCTAAATTTGGCGTATGTTATGAAGTTAACCCATTATTGTCTTTCCTATGTCCAATAAGGATTTGCCCCTTTAATCTGTTATCTGGCATCACCCTCTTCCATTGATGCCACTGAAATCTCTCAGCATTTGTTCAATATTCTAACTTTCGCCTTGTGTCTAGATATCTATTTCGTATTAGGCAATGCAGAACAGTGCCTGGTAAGTGAGAGTGCAGCATGTTATTTACAACTGATCGATATCACATTTAATAGTGATTGGCGGTGAGAGTGCTTGCTTATCCTTTCCGCAGTTTATACAAAACAGACATGACTACTGTAATCGTTCTCGTTATCTTATTTTTTCTTGCATTTATATCGCCGTGTCCTTCAAATTATTCAATTCCACAGTGACGCTTACTATTGATAAAAATTTCTTTTAACATAATTTTCGTAATGAATCACCTGCATCTCGGAAGAATTTTATTTTAAATACTTTGTACATAATATTTAATTTGCGAATCTTTTTGACTGATTCATCCATGTACTTGATTAATGAATACACCCATCCAAATACCTACAAAATTTTTCAATTCATTTACGTTTTGTCGGTTGTCTTAGCCACTTAAGGAACCTCATAAAACGAAGTCAGTGTTTGCTTATTATTTCCTCGTATTAAATAGGCAACGGATGCATTATTTAAGTCCGAAGTTGTGTGAAGTTGATATAGTTTAATTATTTCGCATTGCTTATAATACAAGTAATTCAGCCATATATATATATATATATATATATATATATATATATATATATATAATAAATTATCAATCTAAATTTAAGCATGACATCAAACAGAAAGATGAATTAACAAGCATCGAATCATGAATTAATGCAATTTTGAAAAAGCTGGAAAAACACGTTTTAACATCGATGGCTGACTCCGAGATTAGATCAAAACTCACAGAAAACATCCAAAAGGCAAAACCCGTCGGAACAAACACCGCAAGATTGTACGGCAAACCAAAAACTCATAAAGCCGTGACAGCCTCAGGAGCTCCCTCGATGCGGTCCATTATGTCAATGATCAACGCTCCACAAACTACTTGAATCAATACGGAGCATCATAAACGCAAACACTATCAAGGACTCCTTCGAACTAGCAAATGAATTGAAGGAGAAGAACATCCTACAGAATAAAATGGTCTCGCTTGACGTCTCATCCATATTTACAAACATACTACTGGATAAGACAACGGAGATCTTGTGTGACCTCATCAAAAATGAGTTTTTTGATTTCCCTATAGACACCAATGACATCAAAGACCTCATATTAGCATGTACTAAAAAAGTGCACTTTACATTCGAAGGGATATACTACCGCCAGATCAATGGTGTAGCTATGGGAAGTTGCATCGCAGCCCTCTTGGCAGATGTATACATGTATCACATGGAAAAAATGAGCCAAAAAGGTATAATTGACCAGTGCGCACTCTACAAAAGGTATGTAGATGATATCTTGTTGTTCATCTCAGAAGCAGCAGACCCTTTCGAAATCCTCAAACAAGCAAATGGAGTCGATCCAGACATCAAATTCACTCTCGAAGTAGAGAAAGACGACAGTTTTCCCTTCCTTGACATCAAACTCACTCGAGAAGAAAACGGGGATTTGACACTGGCCATATATAGAAAATCCACTTTCACGGGACAATACATTCACTACAACAGTAGTGTGCCAAAATCCCACAAAAGAAACTTAGTAAACAACCTAACAAACAGAATCAGGAAGATCTGCTCTGAACACAAGATTGAGGAAGAACTGGGCTACCTCAGGAAAATTTTGCTAATGAACAACTACCCAGAACGTTTCATTGATGTCAACATCAGACCACGGCAGATTCGTACTAGAGAGGATACCGTCAAACAGGTTTTCCTAAACTTACCATTTAGAGGCGACGTACCAGCCTCAATAATTGCCCGGCGGCTGAATAGAATTACTAAGGACAACTTTCCCAGTGTTAAAGTTAATATGACATTTAGTACACAGAGAATCATGAGGTTGGATGCCAAAGATCAATTGCCAATTCTCTCCAAATCATTCATTGTCTACAAATTCTCATGTATGTGCGGTAGCACATATATCGGACGTACGAAGAGGCAATTGATAAGCAGAATCCAGCAACATTTGCCACAGAAATTGATTAACAAAGGCTTGCCACCGTCAGGAAAATCAGCTATTTCCGATCATATATTGGCAACAGGGCACCCTGTCAATTCGACCAATTTCACAATTCTACATAAAGCAAAATCAGAAAAAATTATTATTTATTTATGAAGCCCTTTACATAAAACAACAAGCACCTGACCTTAATATTCAAAAGTTTCATCAATATGATATTCTTATCGACTGGCCAAGAATAACAAAATTCAACAACAATCTACTAGTATCCAGTCAAGAACAAACATACAATCGGATTGGCAACAAACTGAAGTGGAAATAACAGAGGCGCATACGGTGACAGAAGTTTCTAAACAATATGAGAGTTTAACACTGCAATCCGCACTGGCGGTGTTACCATGTGGAAATAATAAATTTGCGCAACAAGGTGAAACGATCAACTACACTGGGAAAAATAGCACTCGTACATGTAACAGTGAACAATGCGCGTAAAGTCCATCCCCTCCTCAACGTGGTACGACGGTGTCAACCATGTCTCGATGGCCGATCGTACATGGGCTAACGGGGCTATAGCGGTGGTGTCACCAGGGCGTGGTGGATTTCCGACCGGCAATCGGATCTCCTATAAAATACCACATGAGCCCGACGACGGCACCATGACTCGGCGTGTGTTCCCCGCCACAAAAGGGTTCAACAGCCACAGGATTACATGGACTCCTGGACGGTACCCCGTACTTCCGAATGGCGAATGAGCTCTCAACAGCCACCGGCAACCATGCAACTTACTGCTGTCTTGCAGACTGCGCTTGGATGTGCAAAGGCTAGAGGTGCGTCCTCGATCAAAAAGCCGAGTGATGAGGGGACACCACTTGTACCAAATTCCCAAGAAACTCCATGAAATCAATGGAGCCGGCTTATCTTCCAAAAGGAGTCAGCCGCAGTAAAGTAAAAAAAAGTAAGAACAATGCGCACAAATGGTTAATTTTCAAGCCATCAAAGCAATAATGACCAGATCTCAGACATCACTTTGCAATACTGCGAGAATGACCTTTACATGCAAACACGCATACACACTTACCAACTAGCCAAAACAAGAAACAGCAGTAAAAACGAGTCAGATTTGTTACCACTAGCATAATAAATTGAAACCCAAAATGTATAAATATGTATGATTGTATAAGAGATGATTAGTATTCACGAAATAAATGGCCTTTATCCACTTTGTTATTTATGTGTTCTGTTTTCCTAATTATAAGAATACTGTTAAATTAAAAAGGAATGGACATTATAATATATATATATATATATATATATATATATATATTATAGACAAGAAACTTAGTCTGTCGCGCGGTTAAGTCAAAGAGATCCTATGTTGGTATGGCTGAATTAATGGGGCTTCTTGATTGCAACTTTTTAACGCTACATTTCCATAGATATTTGCCCATCTACGGATCCCGTGATTAATAAATGTACAGTGCTTTGTGGTCAAGTGACCAATATCTCAAACAATAGTATTCTGTCATAAAATTTCATGTTTAATTCTCCTCAAATTTATTTCATTTATCGGAATTTCTCATTGACCTAGCGAGCAGGATTTATAATTGGTCTTCTTGTACAATGCTCGAGCCACTGTAATCGGTGTTCTGGAATGTGCAACGCTGATGGCAAATCAAAGTGTCTGGGTGAAACTTATTGACTGGTAAATTTCTCTCCTGATATAGACATTAACACGACTCTGTACATCAATTTAAGAAGCTGTTCAAATGGTAGTAAATGTGGGCTCGCGATATTTCAAATTATGACTTTGGGCTTGGTGCTTAGTGGAATAGACGGAGGATTCCACGTTTTCCATAAATTTCCAAAGCAGAAGCCGATCTATTCAGTGTTATCAGGAATTCGAGGTAGACGAATTAGTTGATGACTTGTTTTATGACACCGTTTGGTACGATCTTTGGCTTCGTATCAAATTTAGCCCTAATGATAATTTTTTAAAGTATTGAGCCTCAAGTTGTAACGGATGGATAAATTCTAAGCAGAGCTAATAGCTCTGTGTAGCTTGTCTTACTTTTCAGCTAGAATTCTAGTATCGTCAGTATATTCGAGTTAAGCCAGTCGAGCACCATCATCAAAGATTGCCTAGCCGGAGCGTTTCAATAACTTCTGTCAAAATTTTATTAACAGCATAATTTAAAAAGCTTGGGACAAAGAATTGTTCTTTTCGAACGCCAAAGCCATTCGTAAAATATTTAACCTCTTCACTAGCTCGAAAAATCATAACTACCATAATCTGCCGTCCTATTATTCCACATTATTCGACCAAATATATAGTGGTTAAAGGGCGTAATACCGGCTCCTACTGATGAGTCGCCAGTAAGCACGAAACGAATGTGCATGAGATTATACTTTCCGTTCATGCTGCCTTTGATTTATCCTTCTGGTCATAAATGAACTAATTTGTTACTAGGTTCGCAAAACCTAATACATACTTGCATATATATTAGTTCTTCGCAACAAACAGTATTTAACTGTAATATATTGAATTTAATGATGTCATGCTTATCGCGAAATGTGATAACTGATATCGATGAAGGCCAGAGTGTATGGTTTAAGTGGAGTAACAGGTGTTCAGAAATTGTTGCAATTCTCAATTTGGGTGAACTTTAGCATAAATTTATATCCATCAGGTTGGTATCATGTACCGACTCGGAAACCATAGTGCTAGTATCCGGTACTCATCGATTTCAAAAAAGGTATCAGTTACTAACACAATAGCCATAGTGTTAGTATCCTTTACAGACTCAGTATATATATTATATAGTGTGAGTTAGCATTGAAGTCGCATTGTCGTTGACTTTAGATAATGTTAGCTTCACTAATACAGGTTTACACATTCGTCTAGGTGATTGTACCGTCCTATTATTCCACATTCTTCTACCAAATATATAGTGGTTAAAGGGCGTAATACCGGCTCCTACTGATGAGTCGCCGGTAAGCACGAAGCGAATGTGCATGAGATTATACTTTCCGTTCATGCTGCCTTTGGTTTATCCTTCTGGTCACAGATGAACTTATTTGTTACAAGTTTCGCAAAACCTAATACATACTTGCATATATATTAGTTCTTCGCAACAAACAGTATTTAACTGTAATATATTGAATTGAATGATGTCATGCTTACCGCGAAATGTGATAACTGATATCGATGAAGGCCAGAGTGTATGGTTTAACTGGAGTAACAGGTGTTCGGAAATTGTTGTAATTCTCAATTTGGGTGAACTTTAGCATAAATTTATATCCATCAGGTTGGTATCATGTACCGACTCGGAAACCATAGTGTTAGTATCCGGTACTCATCGATTTCAAAAAAGGTATCAGTTACTAACACAATAGCCATAGTGTTAGTATCCTTTACAGACTCGGTATATATATTATATAGTGTGAGTTAGCATTGAAGTCGCATTGTCGTTGACTTCAGATTATGTTAGCTTCACTATTACAGGTTTACACATTCGTCTAGGAGATTGTACCGTCCTATTATTCCACATTCTTCTACCAAATATATAGTGGTTAAAGGGCGTAATACCGGCTCCTACTGATGAGTCGCCAGTAAGCACGCAACGAATGTGCATGAGATTATACTTTCCGTTCATGCTGCCTTTGGTTTATCCTTCTGGTCACAACTGAACTAATTTGTTACTAGGTTCGCAACACCTAATACATACTTGCATGTATATTAGTTCTTCGCTAAAAACATTATTTAAATTAGTTTTCTCTTTGAATTAATCGCATGAATAGTTGCAGGATAACATTTTTCATAAAATTTTAATAAAAATTCTATTGCAATCTCTTCGGAGGAAAATAAATGACATCTAATTATATTTAACATATGTTTATTTTTGCGTTTATTTAAATTTATGGTAGAATGTGCGAATATTTACTGAAAAATTGCAGAGATAATATAACTCGTATCAGTTAGTTAGAAATTCGTATTATAATATTAGAATGACAACGAATAAATGATTATGCAAGTCTTGAATTAGATTTGCGGGTGAGTAATAAGCACCAATCCTGCACCACTTTATTTTTCGTGCATTGGTATCATTCTAGCGTTAGTCTCACTTAATGATCATTACTGACACACTGCGCGATGCGAATTGACTGATTTCAATTTTTAAACGTGTTTATATATATATATGTATCTATATATATATATATATATATATATATATATATATATATATATATATATATATATATATATATATATATATAAAAGTTTATAAATCATTGGTTCTTCTATTGCGTTTAGCAGTCATACTTCCATTGAACATGACAGATGGAAACTAGCATATTACATCTCTCACTAGTGGGTATTTCGTCTATTCTATACAGTATTCCATTGCGGAGCATAAACGCCTCTCTTCGTAAACTTGTCGGTACATTTTAATAAGAAAACGTTTTTAAGAACCAACTATCGGTCTAAGATCTTTTCCGTATAACTTTACATTTATGGGTGCCTTAGTCGATGTACCGTATGTATTGAAGTTTCTTAAATGCTAAACTAGTGCTCGTCATGGATTTTACAACTGAGCTATAATCTTTAACTATCGTGGAGTTTGCACAAAGTTTTTTTATAGTTTAGCTACCGAAGCCAAGTATTAAAAATCATAGTTACCTTTATTTACCCTGATATGACGAAAATTTTGTTTATGTATGTCCGCCGTTATGCCCAACATTTCAAGTATGCACACGTTTTTGTTTATTTATGAAGCTTCCAAAAACTGATCTTCCATGATAAAAGGTTTCGTGTACTTAAATGGTTTCATATTCCGGTAAAATGAATTAAAATTCAATTAGAACAATTAATTGAATGACTGGTTGTTCTAATAAATGAATTAATTAATTTATGTCTGGTTAATGAGTAAATGATTGTATGAAAGGACGGATGATCAAATGAATGCATGAAGGAATCGATTTATGGATGGACGAATCATTTAATTAATTACTGATTTTATAAATGATTTAATTACTAAATTAATTAATGGTAGTAGGAATGAATTATTGTTTTATGAAATAAAACTATGGATAGGTTAAAAATTTTACTAGTACTGATATACGTGGGGCTAAATAGGCATCATATTTTTATTTATTAAAAAATGAACTGTTCTCATAAGCTGTCGCTAAATAAGTGCTAATTATCGGATGATAGCATTACGGGCTGGCGAAATTAAACATTAATAAAACAGGTTGTTTAATTTTTAAAAATCTTTGCTATTGAAATAAATGTTATTAGTGGCTCATTTAAATTGTTTAAAGAAATACAAATAAACTATGCGAACTTAGAATGCAATTTTTTTGAGTTTTAAGTGAATGACTAAGTATTTTCTTTGCTTAAAAGCATGTTTTGTTTCCTGCTACAGCTAAGACTCTTCAGAAGTATTTTGTTGAGACGTGTTTAAATACGAATATTCGATTGCAGTATATTTTTATATGTATATAATTTATTTTCTTAAGGAAGGAACACCTTTGAAAGTTTGTAAGTTGTGTCTCCTAGTACACTTTATTGATTATAATGAAAGCAAATGAATATTGTCATTATATATATATATATATATATATATATATATATATATATATATAATCTGTTTGCATAGTATAAATATTATATAGGGTAGAAAATTTAATTCATCCACTATACAAATTTAAACGAAAGTCTAAATTATGTATACATATATTTTGTCTATTTTAATGTCTTTAGTTGAAGCAAAGCATTCTTTTTTTTAAATGTTATTAATGATTTTTCTCTAAGTTTATGCATTATTTGAAACACCATTGTGGTTTTGTCGTTTTGTGGGTGGTCGTTTGCTTCCTTTCACTGGCCAAATCTCGTGTGGGAAAATCTTGGTACACTGAAGTACCTATAAACTGTCTTAAAGTCGAATAATCGGTTAAATTTACTTATTTATTGTCCGCTTTTGGTTTTTTGAATAATTGGTTATTTGAGTGAATGAGAATATTGATTGTGCAGGTGATGGCATGTATTAATGAAATATTGCTTGTTAACCTGTTTCAAAATCTATAAAATACTTGTTTTCAGAAGAGGTGATGAATGTCAGCTCCATCCATTTTAGTTACTGACGTATTGCCAAATACAAAGTGTATATCATTCTGTTGGCTAAGGGGGTGAACTAATGCTATACAGACGCTGCTGAACGAACTCAATCCGATAGATTTACTTTTTAAGTGATCGATAACTATAGGGTGGGTTTCCTGCACGAGACCCACAGACAGTCGAGACTACCATTGTCAATTTGCCTAACAAACAATAAACTGTAATCTTGTGGATGAAATGGCCACTTAAACAAACTTACTTTAAACAACTACCTAGTTAAACAGTGGTTGGAGTCGTCAGCTTCACTTCAAATGTGATAACTGATATCGATCAAGGCCAGGGTGTATGGATTTACTGGAGTAACAGGTGTTCAGAAATTGTTGTAATTCCCAATTTCGGTGAACTTTAGCATAAATTGATATCCATCATGTTGGTACCATGTACCGACTCGGAAACCATAGTGTTAGTACCATGTACTTTTTCGGTACAATAATGTTGGTATCGGTTACTAACACAATAGCCATAGTGTTAGTATGCTTTACAGACTCGGTATATATATTATATAGTGTGAGTTAGCGTTGAAGTCGCATTGTCGTAGACTTTATATGATGTTAGCTTCACTATTGCAGGTTTACACATTCGTCTAGGAGATTGTACCGTCCTATTATTCCACATTCTTCTACCAAATATATAGTGGTTAAAGGGCGTAATACCGGCTCCTACTGATGAGTCGCCAGTAAGCACGAAACGAATGTGCATGAGATTATACTTTCCGTTCATGCTGCCTTTGGTTTATCCTTCTGGTCACAACTGAACTAATTTGTTACTAGGTTCGCAACATCTAATACATACTGTCAGCTTCACTTGTCAGAAAATAACTTGGTTACCTATGCACATATTTTGTATTGACTAGTTGTCAAATAAGCACAAACATTATGCTCCTTGGAATTTTTTTATTCAAGCAATCACTTTAAAAACCACTCGATTTCGCTTTCTTAGTTACCTTGACTTATCGTTAAATTGTAATCAGCGTGATATTATGAATCAAAAAGAAGCAACTGGTAATAAAATATTGCTGTCTGTCATATCAGAATAACTGAATGTTAATAAACTTGACGCGAGCGAGAGGTTTTCTTGAAATTTTCGATGCACTAACAAGTTATTTAGAATTCACAGAGTTGGAATAACTTTTTTTAGGGCGAATAGCCTCTAAATATGACAACTTCACTGCAACTCGTAACCAAAGTTGTGTATCATTAAAATCTTACATTTAGTTTTATTTAAGGTATTTATTTGAAATCATTTTGTTATCGCATATAATCGAATGTGATGGTGTCATACAAGAAGGAACGGTATCGCACGTGCATATGTGGCCAAAACGATATTTCAGCTTTTATTTAAATCAAGGACGCGTGCTTGCTATTAATAACAATCCCATTATATGTACGTTCGTCAGTATTAACTAAGCATTGCATAAGGTAGCCAATTCAAATTCATCCAGTAGACTGGTTTTGTACTTATTTTAAACTCTCGAAGTATTGTCCAGAATTTTGCCGTCGATGGGGCTCGAACCGAGACGTCTTTCCTTCGGAGTTTGTGGCTATCCAAAGAACCACCCTGCTGCACATTACATACAATATTAAATTAAATTCTAAATTGTGATTTTGGTTAGTCTTCCCTTAAGGTGGAGTCTGTTTGGCATCTCCGTAGGCCTAAATTTCTGACTAACCACCCAAAATTTATCATTATAGAACAGACACTACGCCATCGCGTCAAAATTCTGGGAATTACTTGAGGAGTATCTAATAAGAACGAAACCGGTCTACCGGATGAATTGTCTTCGCTACCTTATATAATACTTATTTTATACCGACAAATGTAGGTTTTATGGAATTGTCGTTTATATGATGCTTACCAATTTGAAAAATCTATTATTTAACTGTTGCAGGTTTCTTCAGTCCGACTCACTGTTTTGTCATTTTTATATAGAAGAAATACAAGCCTGGAATTAAAGGCTCTTCATGGGAACGATCTAAGAGGATTTGTATTTTTGTTTTTTGGTGGTCAAACGTTTGGAATACGCATTTATTATTGTTTAGGATTTTATCCTTACAGAAATTTTATTATTCTGGTAAATTGGTTGGTGAGATTCTACAAAACATTATATTGATATTAATAGTGTACTGTAATTTTTCCACTGCCTTTTAAATTTGAACTCTCATTCTCTTGCTAACCCCCCTTTTCATTATTTACGAGCCTTAGTTTTTAAAAAAAAGTGCGCTTTGTTCTCAACCAGTGAGTTTTCCACTGTGATCTAATGATGAACAAAGGAGGTGAAAATGTGCCTCTCCATTTAGAATCAGGTGGACTCATTATGTATTACGATTGTTTTATCTATTTCGGTAGTGCAACATCACACAACAAATATCGATAATTAATACTTCTCATGCTTCATCCATAAACATTAGTTCGTTTTAAACACCCACATTGGCTTGAAACTGCGAATGGCTAGCTGGTAAACAACTGCGCCTGCAATTAAGTAATAGATTTTGCGTACCCAGTGATAAGTTAGTTCAAATAGAACCAAAACATTGTGCTAAATTAAGCTTGGGGGAAGGAACTAACTCTTGTACACATGCGTTTCGTGCTTACTTTTGGCACTACTCCATAAACCCACTATATACTTGGTTAGGTATTATTGTATTGTTGGCTGGTACAATCTTCTCTACGTACGTGTATTAAGGCATTAGTCGAGTTCGATTCACGTGAAGTCTTTAGAAGTGAAACTTCAAAGCCAAATCACTGTATATATTATATCTCAAACTCGTAAACTTATAGTCTTGCTTCTTTTGACGTCTGTCAACATTTTCGTGGTTACCATGTTTTTATACAACGAAGCATATAAAGGTTATATAATGTTATCTGGCACGATCTAATATATTTGCAATTATTTATTACGTATTGCGTACCATTTAAAAAGTTATTTCGAAAAGAACAATAGGGATATGCCAAAGTCAACGTTAATACGCGTATAATCTCATTGGGAGTCTAAGTTACATTTCTCTAGGCATTCAATTAAAACAGTTCGATTTTATTCTTAAACAACCAATCATTCCACGAGTGGTGGTAAAAATTCTTTAAATAATGTTTGCGAGCGTGAAGTAAGCACCAATCCCATTGTATTTAACAAGTCGTCGAACATAGTACGTGTGACTGACGGTAGTTCTGCTTTGTTATTCGACGAAAGGTTTAATAAAATGCGATTTTATTCTTACCAGTCAGTTTTATGCTGTGATCTGATAATGACCAACGAATGTTGAAGTATCCGTTTCACGTTTAGATTATGGTGAATTCAATTTAAATTACAACTTACATAAAATGTCATGTATGGTATCCATTTGATTGAAATATTATTTATCACCCCCTGTGTAGTATAATAGCGCTCTGCATGATAAGGTAATAATGTGTCGCATGAATCATCCTAGAATATTCCCATGCTATAAACACCTAAGTTAGCTTGCGACAGGTAAAAGTTAACTGACAATCAACCGGCATACGCAGAAAGTCGTATTATGACTTATAGGTTGATGGTTAGTATGTGAAAACTTGCAAATATCGAAAGGAGTTTTAATGCTCTGTGTGTGCAGCTTTTTGAAACTCTGAAATGATTTGTGCTGTATTTGTCGGAAGTCATTGAAAAAACATAATTGCTTTTTATGCTGTTACAGATGTTACAGAAATTGAAATAATTCCATTTGTGACTAGATAATTGAAAGAGGTGAATTAAGTTAGGCAAGTGGAGAAAAAAAAGGATAAACAAGAAAAAGAGAAATAGAAGACAAAGTGGGTACAAATAAATGTGGAACGGAGATTACAGCTAGGAACAATAAAAAATGTGTAAGAATTATGCCCATTAAATAATCGCAGCGGAATTATTTTTTCTTGAAGGGCAATTTTGTCATTATTTGCTCCACGTTTGAAGAGAACATTTGAATTATGTTGAATGTAAAAAACGACAACAATGGATGCTTAATTTTTACCAGTCTGTTTGTTAGTTAGTCATGATTAACGACGAAATAAGCCAACGAAGCAACGTGTAAACACACCAAAGCAGTTCATAAGTTATAAAATTAAAAATATCATAGATTACGCGGTTGGTGATAACATTTCTTTAAATCACATTTGTGAGCGCTTAAATTAACGCTAATCTTTTCTTTAAATCAAGTTTGCGAGCTTGAAGTAAACACCAATCCCATTGTATTTAACCAGTCGTCGAACAACATAACATTGTTTTGTTATGTTGTTCGACGACTGGTTAAATACAATGGGATTGGTGTTTACTTCAAGCTCGAAAACTTGATTTAAAGAATTTTTACCACCACCCGCGCAAACAATTATTGTTAAATTGTATTGCCTATATAACGCTAATCTTATTGTGTTTAAACTGCGTCAAAGCACAAATAACTATGGGCAGTCGTATGTGCTAACGCGTTACTACCTTACATGGTAATCATCGGAGTACGACGGAAAATTGACTACTAAGAATCAAATCGACAATAGTTATGCAAAAGCAGATATAGGGCTCACTCATTGTAGTCTCATATAAAATGTACTTGACCGGAAATGTCGGCTACACAAATTCCATGAAGTCGCGAACATGACATTTGTGCAGCTTCCGTCACATGTTTATAAGTTATACTATTGCGCAATCATTGATTGCACAGGTGCTAAGACTAATTCATTTAATAAATTTTTGCGAGCTTGAGATAAACATCAATCCCATGATATTTAGCCATCTGCTCAACCAAAACCGTATGCTGCACCAATTTCGTATGCATTTAATGATCGTACAAAATAATTGCCTTGATAATTAATTAAGAGTCCGTCGCTTTGTGGGAGGTGACTGGTTAGATAACATTTTGGATTCATGTTAATTTCAAGCCCACATTTAGAAACAGCACAATCGAATACCCTGATTTGATGAGACAAAAGAAGCGGAATTTTGTTATCTCGACTGTATTGAATTTGTACGGCCAACATTCCGGTCAAGTAGAAGGTATGAATGGCGATTAGAATTGAGAGTCACCCCTTTGGAACCCGTTGGTCATTTTGTCGTCGTGCTCAAATTATAACAGTGAAGTTGAAATCGCGTCAGTACATGAAGTTGGCAGTATTTATGTTTTGGTAACTAGTTAAACACAATTTGGGAATTAACTGTCTAAATGGCTAATGCATTTGGTAAAATTACTCAAAATTTGAAGAACGATGGAATGCTTGACAGCCGTTTTGTAAAACATATTATTTGACAATCCTCATTTTTGCTCATGACGATTAGTTTTACTAAAATTTTAGCCTTACGGCATTATAATCAGTGGTTTTAGCCGCAAGGTCATAGTTATGGGTTTTCTACAGTAATTTGACATTTTCCCCACTAGATTCTGAAAACTGTATACCTTGTTAGCCAATGAATCATAATTTATTATGTTCTTTGTAATATGACACATGAATCATTCAAGTACACAATCATTGATTGCGCGAATGGTGAAAGCAATTATTTAAATCCAGATTGTGAGCTTAATTTGCTTAAAGACGTACGGATTAGTTTATGCTAAACCAATGAGTAGATATTAAATGATTAATTCATAGTGATATGAATGTTACCTTTCGCTATATGAAGGTATGAAATTCAATGTGGTAACTATGCCATGGTTTTGTTATTATTAAGAAAGCCTAAAATGGTAGCCAGATTTAATTGAAGGCCCGAATTGGCTATATGCTACCACTTCGAGATCAATCTGAGTGTGAGTAAGGACTTGAATGTAGAGTCTGGAAACTGTTTCATGGCTAACAGTGCATACTATCTAGCCATTTTTATATTTTTAATATGCATTCCACAGTTTTTCTGCTTCACTTTTGTTTCTAGTGTATAGTGATACTCCCTAGAAATTATGCTTAATAATATCCGGTTGGTATGTATTGTTATTATTTATAAGTGCAAAATTTGAATGATAAATTGTATTTAAAAGCGTCTCTACTGATCAAGTTTTACGATTATGTAATCACACAATTTAAACTAACAATTAATCGTATTTTTTTTTCAAATTTTGGCCTGTATCCATCGAAAGTTGTAGTCTTTGTGCTCGGCTTTCTTAAGTCAATGACACCATGACTATTATTTATTACAAATATGTTTCTTTAATTAGGAGAATTTTTGGGTATAAAAGATTACTTATAGTTTCCTTTTAAATCGACTTGAATTCTCCTTAAAATCTCCTGCCAGATGCGTTTAGTGGTTAAACGATTATTGATTGCACAGATGAGGATAACAGTTGCATTGATCAATTTTTTACTTGAAATAAACGCCAATTACAAGTTATATTCAATCATACAGCATAGAAAAACTCGCGTTTAATTGAGGCCCGACAACTTAATTTAACTAAACTTTAATGGCCTTCGGCTATTAAAGTTATTTGGATCACGGGCGAGATAAGTGAGAAATTGACATTACTGCTTTGTTTGCTACATTTGTTATTTAAATCAAAGTTGCATTCTCGATATTGTTATTACCACCAGCGTAACCAATAGTGGTTAAATTTTATAGATTTTCAGTTCTTTATCACTTCCCCAGGTAGTGTGTAGACTGTTCGATAATAACGGATTGATGTGTTTAGTTGGAACTTTAGGTTTAAAGTGGTGTCCTGTAGACTCCAACTAAAGGAAAGGCTTACCGAGATACATTATGTGTAGTGTAGTGTGCGGCAGAGTGGCTCAGTGGTTGGAGCTACAAATTCCGAAGCAGATGTGCTCAGTTTAGAGCACTGTCCGCGGCCAAAATTCTGGACAATACGTGATGAATTCACAATAATAACGAAACCGGTCTTCTGGATCATGCAATTCTTATTTTTTTTATTGACAAATCTATTTATAAAATGGGACTGGTGTTTTTCTCATAATCACAACTTTGAGTTAAATATTTGCGATCATCGTCCGCGCAACCAGTGATTGCTCATTTATTTATTTAATTTATTTCCAAATTCTTAGCCTCAAATTCTATCAGTTGTTAAAATAAGCAATGTTTTTTTTATCGTTCTCTATTAATACACACATTCATTCATGGCCTCTATTTATAACATATTGCGCACATTTTTTCATTATATTTTGAATTATATAGGTCCTATTTCTCTAGAGATCTTTGGGCCGAGAGGTTGTATTTTAAATTTAATCGTAGTTGCCACTGTTAAGTAGTCAAATTAAAAGGAAGCCATAGCCTAATTTCTGGATTTACAACTGTATCATAAATGTGGATTGTCTTATATATATATATATATATATATATATATATATATATATATATATATATATATAGTTTCATTAAATACATGTTATTGTCAGCATAGACTAAATATTGCGTATGATGACGAATGCAACTTATCTTCTAGACGGCTTTTGTCCAGGATTTGGCCCCGGATGTATTAGTCTCAGAGACACAGCTCCTCTACGAATTCACCAAGGCTGTGCAATGCATGTCATTTCCACTTTGTACTGACTTGTCTTTCGGTCAGTCTTTCGCTTAGGAGGATCTTTGTCATTGTCGATTATTAATCGTGTAATGTGACGCTCTTTGGAAATCTCACTGCCATTCAAGTATAAATAATTGGAATGTCTTATTCCACTATGACTTTTTTTACTTAAGTAGATCTCACCATTTAACATTTAGTAATTGATTGATTTTTGGTCAATAAATAATCTAATCGATATGTTTTAAAACAGATTCTTTTGTTCTTTCTCGGTCAAGTATCGGTTGGTTTGTTTTGCTTAACAGAAAAACAGCCTTTTTATGGAAGTATAATTTTAGAATTTTAAGAGTACTCATTAAAGTTGTAACCTGCTAACCTGATTGTTTAGCGAGCACTATTGTTTAGTTTTATTTCATTTGCATCAACTTCATGCTTGATCAGTAGCATAGTAAACAAAACGTAAACAACAGTGTAATTGGAGTGTTCAAAGATTAATCGATTATTTTATTTGACAACTTGAAGTGCTTGTGAGAATGATGTTCTACAAGTTTTACTGTTTTCGTTGTTTGTTTATTTGTTTCAACGTGCTTGCCTTCTGGCAATCTACCTTGTTAGCATAACAATAGCCAAGTTAATGTTACCTTTTAATTTTTTCTTATCAGATACATTTCCTGATTTTTCAAGGTTGGAAACTTTTAAATCCCATTTAATTATTTTTTATTTTAAGTTAAAATCAATTTCACCAAAAATTTTTAAAATTAATACTACCAGTAGAAATAATACAAATAACGTTATCATTTGGGTGTTGCTGATTTTAGGCTTCGGTTACTGGAATCTCAGATAATTAAGTTGTAGTACTAATCATTTTATTTTACTTGGTTTCGCTAAACTCCATAATTAGCCTTTATCACTTGATATTTTCGAATCTGTGTGTATTCATTTCTCTCCGTACACTTCGGAGTGTGTGAACTTTTGTTCCCATCGCGAAAGATTTTCGAGGATGTCACACGGTATCCTAATATCAATATTTTTCAAATAGAACCTAATGTCGCAAGCTAATAACTCGATTCTCGTTGAACTTGATATTTAAACAAAGAGGATTATTGCAACATAGATACATTTTTCCTCTTACACTTATGTCGCGAGTAATCAGTAAATTTATGTCTTTGCACTTGCCTAGCTAGATGGGCTAATTACGTTCTGTCGTTTCCCACGTAACTAAAATGTATTCAGTATTTTCTCATAAATTCAAACTTACTTTCAAAATTCACACCGTTGTTTAATTTTAATAATTTGAGAAATGCTGAAAATACAGACATGTGTTTTTCCGCCATTTTCTAATGTTTTATTAAATGGAGAACTATGCTGCAGCATCCGTTGTAATGCATGGCTTTGATACCAACGACTAAAGAGCGTTTGAATTGGAGTGTTGTAAAATGTAACTGAAAAGTAGTTGGCTGACTAAGCTAGTTCATAAGATAGATAGAAATATAGATATAATCTACTGTGTTTATTAGGCTTTCTTGGTCAGACAACTACCTCGTAGATAAATACTGTTTGTTGCGGAGGACTAATATATATGCAAGTATGTATTAGGTGTTGCGAACCTAGTAACAAATTAGTTCAGTTGTGACCAGGAGGATAAACCAAAGACAGCATGAAAGGAAAGTATAACGAATGTGCATGAGATAATACTTTCCGTTCATACTGTCTTTGGTTTATCCTTCTGGTAACAACTGAACTAATTTGTTACTAGATTCGAAACACCTAATACATACTTGCATAAGTATTAGCCCTCCGCAACAAACAGTATTTAACTGTTAAATATTGAATTAAATGATGTCCTGCTTATCGCGAAATGTGATAAATGATATCGATCAAGGCCAGAGTGTATGGATTTACTGGAGTAACAGGTGTTCCGAAATAGTTGTAATTCTCAATTTTGGTGAACTATAGCACAAATTAATATCCATCATGTTGGTACAATGTACCGACTCGGCAACCATAATGTTAGTATCATGTACCTTTTCGATACTATAATGTTGGTATCGGTTACTAACACAATAAACAGTGTTAGTATCCTTTACAGACTCGTTATATATATTATATAGTGTGAGTTAGCGTTGAAGTCGCATTGTTGAAGACTTTATATGATGTTAGCTTCACTATTGCAGATTTATCCATACGTATAAGAGATTGTACCGTCCCATTATCCCACATTCTTCACACAAATATATAGTGGTTACAGGGCGTAATACCGGCTCCTACTGATGAGTCGCCAGTAAGCACGAAACGAATGTGCATGAGATTATACTTTCCGTTCATGCTGCCTTTGGTTTATCCTTCCAGTTACAACTGAACTAATTTGTTACTAGGTTCGCAACACCTAATACATACTTACCTCGTAGATAGTTTGGACACGTTCGCAAACAGCAGGAACAAATGGTGTAACCTCGTGTATACTTGTGTTTCGGGCTTGCCAGCGACTCACCATTAGGAGTCGGCATCTCGTCCCCTACCCACTATACATGTGGTCAAGAATTTTCTGTAGCGTGCGCTACGCTTTTTCAGTATTTAGATTGGCTGACTCCGAAGCACTCGTGCCCACATTCGAGTCCTGTTCGCGGCAAAATCTTGAAATCACATGAAGAGTTCATGATAAGGCTGAAGCCGGTCAACTGGATGAATTGCCTTTTCAACAGTTTACAATTCTTATTCTATGCTGTGAAATTTATGTGTACAACGGAACCGATTTTTATATTAAGATTGCAACCGTGAGTTAAACAAATGATTATCAATAATTTCTCCAGCTTGTTTGTCCTCGTTATTCTAGTGGCGATAGCCGGCGACTTGATTTCGTTTTCACCTTCTTCTGTTTAAACCACCAGTTCTGGCCAGTACTTGATGAGTTCCCAATAAGGACGAAACCGGTCTACTGGATGAATTGCCTTTTCTACACTATACAATTCTTAGTTTACACTGACATATGTAAGTAATTAATGGGTCAGGTGTTTATATCAAGACCGCAACCTTGATTATAATAATTGTTATCACCACCCGCGCAACCAATGTTCGTTTAATTATATAAATGTTCATTTCAATACCACTTCCCATGTAATGTGGTGTCTGTTCAGTAATGACAGATTGGACATGGTTAGTTGGAACTTTGGGTCTAAATGGATGCCATATGAGCTCCACCTAAAGGAAAAATTGACTAACCAAGTTACATTAATTAGTATATAACTGAAAATTGTGTGTAGTGTAGTGTGCGGCAGGATAGCTCAGTGGTTAGAGCACCAGATTCCGAAGCAGACGTGCCCAGGTTCGTATCCTGTCCGCGGCAAATTCTGGCCAGTACTTGATGAGTTCCCAATAAGGACGAAACCGGTCTACTGGATGAATTGCCTTTTCTACACTATACAATTCTTAGTTTATACTGACATATGTAAGTAATTAATGGGTCAGGTGTTTATATCAAGACCGCAACCTTGATTATAATAATTGTTATCACCACCCGCGCAACCAATGTTCGTTTAATTATATAAAAACCACCAGTTATTAGGAACACTTTCTGTTTAGTTGTAAGGTATGGTCTATCGCCTTAAATCGGGCAGTGCGAAAGCAACTGAGTTATTTGCTATTTGTCATGACGTCGGAAGATAATTTCACTTTTGTGTCCTTTCTTTGCGCATTTTGGAACAGGTGAATGTATTTGGGTCGGATGCTTTCGCGTTTGCTCAGCTTGACATGTTGCTCATCATTATTGTTCTCATCATAACTGGTTGCATCTCGATCTGTCTCGTGATAGCCATTGTGTGCGTTCGTCGAAGAAAAACAACCAACTCAGCTAGTCATCATCGTCAGCAGCATTATTCGCATGGCAACAATGAAAACGCGCATCACACTCAGGCTAACAAATCACTGGCAGCTCTACGCGGTGACAGACATGGCCGTGGCAAGCACACACCTTGCCTTATGTGCTGGTGCTGTGCTACTGAAGGTGAGTGTTCTGTAACCGTCGAAGTTATTTATTATATGCAATATTATGCTTTTCTATACACTCGCATACCTTCGTTTTATTGGGATCATTTAAAATAAATAATTTAAGAAATAAAATATTTTAATGCAGTAATGAGTTGAAAAAGCGTAGATTATTGATGCTTTGATTAGTATAGGTGTTCTAAGGATCGTCGGTTGTACTACAATTTTTTAAAATGCTGATTCTGCTTTGTAAGTTAGCGCACAGGGAGCATTGATGATTTGAACCTTGTTTAGCGATGGCGATTCCTTATATGGGTAATTATATATGGACAGTTATATGTAGGCATATATGCAATAGAATTAAACGGTCATTGTTTGCGCGGGTGGTGATAACAACTATAGAAATCTAGGTTTCGATCGTGGTATAGACAACAATACGATAATATACATACATTTGTCAGCATGAACTAAGCATAGTATAATGTAGCAAAAAACTCATCGAGTAAACCGGTTTCGTCCTTATTGAAATCTCTTTACGTACTGCCCAGACATTTCCGTGGACAGGTCTCGAACTTGGTCACGTTTGCTTCGGAGTTTGTTGCTTCAACCACTGAGCCACTCTACCGCACATACCATTTTATATCTGATGTAATTTGGAGTAAAATTTTTAAAGTTGTATGGTGCTGCTTGACGAATTGGCAATAATATTAATAAGGAGGTAAATTGAGCTTACTATCGGTGATATAATTTGAACAAAAAATGTGCTGAAACAACGAAGAAATTTTAAATGAGAGAGAGCGTGAAAATGGAGGAGACATGAGAAATTATCTACGTTATCGCTTAAAATACCTAGCCTCGGAAGAATTGTAAAGAATACTTTTATGATGAAGCAAAAATTAACTATGGTCTACTTTAAAAAATAAATGCACGTAATATATAATAGTTGTCTAATGCAGCATTGCTGTGTAGTTGTAGACTTTATGAAAAATTAAAGTTGAGTATGTTAGATTATTTATTTCAGTTTTACTTTTCATCCTGCGTATTTAACACATTCGATTTCTCTAAAAATTCCTTTTATGATAATAGATAATGCCTCAGTAAATATTGGGCCGAGAGATTTTTCAACCTCTGAATCATTTATAATGGTGCTTGATTTCTGAATATGTTTATATTTTTCATGCTGTTTTATTTTCTCTTCCAGCTTTAATTTTACGCATGGTGCTTCCAAGACATATAAGATAACAGTCTTTTCAGGGTATTTCACGTACCTTAGACGTGTTTTTTAAAATTTCTAGTTTTCCTCCTAGTTTGGTAACTTACCACCTAAGTTGAGTGTTTCGTTGCAATACACTTGTGAAGCTATATTTCGCTCCTAAGATTTATACGTGCCTAATCATTTTGGAATCTTGTATTATCACGGTCATGCAGTCATCTTTAGGTTTTTCTAGCTTTACATTTTCTGTTTTATAGTCCAATGTCTTTATTACACCTTCCTTTGTCGTTTGTATTAATTCCTGTGGATATATATATTTTCCCTGAATATCTACGTAATTTGAATGATAAACTTTCGTGCGCAGTGTTGTCCTTCTTGTTGTGGATTTGACCGCATTTATCTTGTGCGGGACAATAGATAGCACTCTTAGGTCGGTAAAATCTTGAATTTTGATCGTTTTCAGTTGCTCTGCTTATTGGCTTCGATTGATGGGTTCTCACTTGTCCCTTCTTTTTTGAGCCTTTTATCAATTGATTGACTGAAAATGACGTTGGATCAAGATTTTCCATTGTTCTTTGCCTGATATTTACAGACGTCATTTCCAGTCTCATCTTCAGGGTTGACACAATACGCACAGGAGTAAAACACAACTTGTGGCAAATGTGGTCTACGTAATTCTTCTCTGTTTCTCTTTTCTGTACTACGAATATGCTATTCTAGGACTCCTTATTCCTATAGATTTTAAGTTGCCCCTTTCATGACAAAAGAGGATAAACCAAATGTTTAAACTCAATTCCAAATTGATTAGGCATATAAAGACTTTAGGAGCTAAATACAATATTAAAACTCTATCGGAACAAAAACTCAACTGCGCGGTAAACTACCAAACCTTAGGGAAAATAGAACCCTTGAACACACACCAGAGGTATATGAAATGTCATGTGAAGACTGTAATCATATGGTCGTCTGAGTGACCATGCATCCAGTTTAGGCTAGAAGAGAGCATAAATATGGACACATGCAGGGAATGGACTTAGCTAGGCTATCAAAAAAATTAGTCATTAGATAGATAGATAGATTTTTTTGGCTATAAAGGCACAGGTCTACGTAACCGCTGTAAATTGGAGAATCAGTGGAAATAAAATCAAACAGCAATATTTTGAATGATACTGCAGTTGATAAATCGCTATGCCAAATATTCAATGAGGCACATTCTTTTTGGCCGAAAAAGAAGATGAGAGAAATCGACTGTATTAAAGTTTCGCAGCTAGAGATTAGAACTGTGATAAAATAGCTAACATATTCGTCTTTATTCTCTCAAAATTTAAAAAAAATTACACTTTGTATACTGCTTTGGGTAATTCTACTAAATTGCTTAAATTTGGTTATTTAAAATGTTTCAGTTAAGTTTTATTTTGCTTTATAAATTTCTTTTATTTTTTCCGCATGAAGGCTGTGTTATCCACCTCTTCATTAGGCATTTTCGTGATCGCGTTGATACACTATTTCTCTCTCTGTCTCTCTCTCTCTCCTTCCTTTTCACGCTCTCTCATTCAAAATACCTTCGTTATTTCAATGCATTTGTTAATTTATCATCAGATTTTCAATAACATTCACTATCGGCATAATCAACTTCATTATTATTATTACCACTTCATAAAACAATCATATAAAAATTTTCTTTAAACAATGTTTACGAGCTTGAAATAAAAAACAAACGCACTGTATCCACCCACTCGCACAAAATTGCAAAACTACCGTAAGCTACGTGTACTGGCGCGTTTTGACCCCCCCTTGACCAACATAAGAGGACAACGGCAAACTGACTAACGAGGATCAAACCGAAATTCATATATAAGTTAGGTAGAATCAGATGTACGACTCATACCACTAGTAGTTTCACATGCATTGTACTGGACAGCAATTATCGCCTGCACAAATCGCATTATAATTTTATCATCTTTCGAGCATCATTACCTTGAAAGTTGATTGTGGAAATTTATGACAAATTTGAGATCAGTAATACATTTGGATGCTTACTGGCATTAATATGAAACATTACAATATACTGAAACTTCTGTGATCCTTTATTGTATCGTTTGATATATATATATATATATATATATATATATATATATATATATATATATATATATATATATATATGGATTTTAAGATATGTCAATTAGATTCCTATTTAAGGAAAAGGTAACCACAAGCATAAGTTGGTATATGAATTCAATTGCGTGTAGTACGCGACACGGATAGTGCATTGGATAGCCTCATAACCCTAATTCTATGTCTCTGGTACAAGATCCATCCCGGCAAATTTTGAACCACTTGAAGAGCTTCAATAGGGAGGAAACCACTCTACTGGATGAATTACCTTTGCTACCTGTTGCAATGTTTTGTTTATACGGACAGTATATATATACATACATATATATATATATATATATATATATATATATATATATGAGTGTGTATCTCTGTTTGCGTATAGAATAGAATAAGTTGAAGTAATCTTAACATTAATTTTTCACTAAAATGACTCGTCTGAACAATATTGGTCAATTGACTTTATAACTGTGTTTACTGGATACCCTTGGAAAATTTGTGTAACTTCGATACGCATGTATCTACCGGCTCCGTCATATATCGAGTGGTGAGGGGACACCACTTGTACCAAATTCCCAAGAAACTCCATGAAATGTGGAGCCGGCTTATCCTCCAAAAGGAGTCAGCCGCAGTAAAGTAAAAAGTAAGTCCGTCATATATGTATATATCTGAATTTAGTTCTACGCGTTTATGTATACGTATATTTATGTGTGTATGAATTCTTTCGGGACTATTTATTCTCCGTTGAAATAGCTATCACAAGCTCACCAGAAATTCTTCTTGATTTGTATTCATTGATATTTCGATCAACATGTGTGTGGCCTTTTTCTCTCCAAACCACAATTTTGTATACCATCGAATAGCGGCAATAGCATTGCATTTATTATAATCAAGGTTGCGGTCTTGATATAAACACCTGACCCATTAATTACTTACATATGTCAGTATAAACTAAGAATTGTATAGTGTAGAAAGACAATTCATCCAGTAGACCGGTTTCGTCCTTATTGGGAACTCATCAAGTTCTGGCCAGAATTTACCGCGGACAGGATACGAACCTGGGCACGTCTGCTTCGGAATCTGGTGCTCTAACCACTGAGCTATCCTGCCGCATTGCATGTAAACACAGATGTGGCCATATGAGTGAGTTTACTTGCAGAAAATCATTTTTTGCATTCGGTGTTTGGGAATTTGGAGTAACGGTATGATACCTTTGACGGCATGTCATGAAAAGCGAACACGAAACAGGAGGCTGGTCTTTAGTGGCTTCAATGCGAGTTGAAATTCAAGTATAATAAACAATGAATCAGATGAGAAAATAATTAGATTTAACCGACATTTGAGATAAACTAGCCTGCCAGACGCTGCCTTCCCTACGAATGCCTGACCTAATGGTATTTCACATTCCACATATAAATTTGATTTAATTTTTCGGCGGCAGCGAGGTTGATATGATTTTATTTACGATGCTAAAGATGATGATGATGATGATGATGATGTAGCTGAAAATCATCCGTTGATGTTTTTAGCTTAAGGCATATGATGATACGAATGCGGGTTCTGAGACTCTCTTCTACGTCGTTGTTGTTATTGTTATAGAATGAAAATTTCACCCAGAAATATTTGTTTTCGTCTACCGTGTTACAACATACGCAATATTTTCAGTTAAGGTAATAGAAGATTACTTTTTAAAATAATGGTATTTGAACCATAAATGTTCTACGATTATAATGACTTTTGGCCCATAGCAACATTGTGAGGTAAGCTATTAATTTAATGCTCCATCAAGCACAACCCCAGATTGGTGAGAGCAAAACTTTCAATTTCGTTCACCTTATTCGTCATCAGAACACGTGTAGGTCTCGAAAAACATGTATCAAGTTAAGATGCCGCGTAAAAGAATTACATCTGCGACCCATAACCATCTATTTAGATTCCGTGTTGGTATGTAGCTCAAAACTAATCATAGGACTGGTTTGGGTAAATATTGAGACTAGAATATATTGGACTCTTGATAAACATTTAGTAAATTGTCGAAACTAAAATAGGAAATGTTTCCGGCCTCAGTATATCTGTTAAATATTATTTTATTCATTATTGTAACTGCCGTCACATGTGTGAATTACGGTAGGCTTTCTATATTTTGCGACTGAATATATGCAATGGTATTGGTGTTTATGCATATTTTGCATAAAATTTAAAAAGTTGGCAAATGTAAGTAGAGACTAAACATTTCTAAATGTAACAAAATCCATTCATCAGGTAGACCGGTTTTTTACGTGTTAGTTTATCCTCAACTACTTGCCATAATTTGCAACGACCAGAGCTCGAACCGAGGTACATTTGTTTTTGGGTCCTGCGCTCATACCACTGCGCCACCTCTGATGCATGATATACGTAGTTTACAGTCATATGCCAACCTTTCGTTTTGTTTGCCTTCCCTTTGGATGCAGCCTATTCGGCATCTCTTCGATTTAAATTCCTAGCTTCCAACCCGTGTTGTATCACTTATAGTACAGCCACCATGCTACCTGGGGAAATGATAATGCTTTCAAGTTTTATAGTATGATGTTGATGACATATATGTTTCCAGTCGAAACTAAATATTGTTTAAGGTAGAATGGACAATTCATCAGGTAAGTATGTATTAGGTGTTGCGAACCCAGTAACAAATTAGTTCAGTTGTGACCAGAATTTACTGGAGTAACAGGTGTTCAGAAATTGTTGTAATTCTCAATTTCGGTGAACTATAGCATAAATTGATATCCATCATTTTGGTTCCATGTACTGACTTGGAAACCATAGTGTTAATACCATGTACCTTTTCGGTACAATAATGTGGGTATCAGTTACTAACACAAAAGCCATAGTGTTAGTATCCTTTACAGACTCGTTATACATATTATATAGTGTGAGTTAGCGTTGAAGTCGCATTGTCGTTGACTTTAGATGATGTTAGCTTCACTATTGCAGGTTTACACATTCGTCTAGGAGATTGTACCATCCTATTATTCCACATTCTTCTACCAAATATATAGTGGTTAAAGGGCGTAATACCGGCTCCTACTGATGAGTCGCCAGTAAGCACGAAACGAATGTGCATGAGATTATACTTTCCGTTCATGCTGCCTTTGGTTTATCCTTCTGGTTACAACTGAACTAATTTGTTACTAGGTTCGCAACACCTAATACATACTTGCATATATATTAGCTCTTCGCAACAAACAGTATTTAATTCATCAGGTAGACTAGTTTTGTTCTTATTGGGAATTCATCATGCATATTTATAACAGTTTTGTTTAGCTTGTGCAAAGAATTTTTATTATCGGCGTTCTAGCGTTCAAAATTGTCCATTATTGAGATAACGAAACATACTCAATTCTCACTACTCACATGGGAACTATTATACTTTTGCAGACTAGATAATGTGAAACCCAAGTTCGAAGAATAACCCATCAAGTATGTATTAGGTGTTGCGAACCTAGTAACAAATTAGTTCAGTTGTGACTAGAAACGAATGCGCATGAGATTTTACTTTCCGTTCATGCTGTCTTTGGTTTATCCTTCTGGTCACAATTGAACTAATTTGTTACTAGGTTCGCAACACCTAATACATACTTGCATATATGTTAGCTCTTCGCAACAAACAGTATTTAACTAATAATCAATCAAGTTTGCATATGAGAATTTTATGAAAGAGATTTTTCATTTCATAGTATGTAAAGCTTACTTTTCTTGCGGAGTGGTAGATCATATTGTGTGTTCTGAAGTGGTCAGATTAAATTCATTTGCAATTTTATATTCGCAATATAGCACAGTAACGAGAATGTGTATTATTTTCTCTTTTCAACTAATCAATTTATTTAAATATACATTTTTCGTTAAAATGGTTAAAGGTAACAAAAAAACATACGCTGTGTGCGATGCAACATCTTTTGCCTTATCGAATCACGGAAATATTATCTGTCCTGGTTCCACGCTTTACTGCCACTGGCCCACGGCGGAATAGGCCGGACTTGCAGGAGATCTATTCAAATTTTAAGGGATTTTTAGGCAATTGCTTCTATGCAATTAACACGAATATTTCGGTGAAACCGACTTTTACTTTTTTGAAGCCCATTAAACTGTTGGGCAATATTTGACGCATAATCTGTCATTTTGTTTTGTTTTGCGCTGTAGACAAACAAGTTCGAAATAATTTACCGGTGAACGGAAAACCTGTCGGTCGTATCGACAATATACGTTTGCCTCAAGGCTCATCATGTATCGGTAACGGCCTACTCACTGACGCGAATGGAGAATTCTGTATAGTCAACGATCCGGGTAGTTTTGTAAAACATGCTAATCATATTTACCAGCCGGGAGTTATCTGCTCTAATGGAGGAGAACCAACTTTTCTGTATACAGCCGGTCTAACCAACGGCCTGGCAAATGGTCACGGCACACTTTCAGCTCCGAGTTCCGCCTACCAAAATTTAATGGATGCAACTGTCGCGTCCAGCAGTTCACCGGCGCATTCACAGTTTGGCGGAGTTGGCCACACAGGCACTGCTGGAAACAGCAATAGCGTCAATGCTGCGCAATCTGATTTGATGGTTGGGAATCCAGCATCAGCCACTTTTGTACAGATGGCTAGTCTGAATCCACCTGATGGCCTGCACCCACCTTTTGATCCTAACCTGAACGAGTATATTGGCGCCATGTTATCACAACAACAACAACAACACCAACAACAACAGCATCATTTAATAGTGAGCATTTTTATATGAAAATAGTTTGTTTTGTTTAGATTCTTCGTAGCGAAAAACGAAAATGTATGCTACGTACTTTTTAGGCATGTTTTAAAGACACGTTTATAAAATTTAAACAGCGCTTCCCTCAAATTTAGCATTTGCTTTACTGGATAAATAGAGTAGAAGAATTCATTGCATCCTAATCGGAGAAAATTCCGCGTAAAATGTTCACAAAATATATATACACGTCAATCCAGAATGTTCAAAATGAAGCACAGATAAGCACAGTTTTGCTCGAGGTTTGTGAAGTTCTAAGATAGTGCGCTGAAACGAACATCTTGTTTTTGTTCGGAGTGTGTTATCGACAACGTTGATCTATTGCAATAGCGTACGAAATAGGAGGCATAATCACTTGCTTAGCCTTAATTAGAATTGAAAAGCGTTTCGTTGGCGTGTTACATATTTCACAGGAGAAGGTATGTTTAGTTATAGACACGTGCAAAACAGACCTTATTTTGCACAAGAAAATTTTGTGTGTTCTGACAGGTGTGCAATCAAAAAAATACTTGCTTACAGAAACTTGCTTAGTTGTGTTTCTTCTTCTGAACATTAGGAACTGACTGTACTTTATATGTGGATTGTTCCTTTCTATTTGAGCAAAATTAGTTAGTGTATTCTTTTTCTCAATTAAATCAGCTGATATGATGAAGCGAAATCATCACTGTACAATTTTAAACGTGTATGTGAAATTTATATAGAATAATAATTCTTTTGTGTGTTTGGGGACGAATTATCCGACAAGCATTGTCGTCAAATACTGAAAAGGTATGTACTTATTGAATCAGGTGTTTATATATAGATCGCAACCTTGATTACAGTAATTGTTATCACCGCCCGCGCAATCAATCTCCGTTTAATTGTCGTCAAATAATTAAACGAACATTGATTGCGCGGGTGGTGATAACAATTATTATAATCAAGGTTGCGGTCTTGATATAAACACCTGACCAATTATACATATGTCTACACTATACAATTCTTAGTTTATACTGACATATGTAAGTAATTAATGGGTCAGGTGTTTATATCAAGACCGCAACCTTGATTATAATATTTGTCGTCAAATGTTATAAAATGTTGTGATTCAATAAGTTTGCCTATGAAAAATCCAGTTGTTGTGCATTTCACGCTTGTTTCGTGTTTACTTTCTAGGCTACATTTTTTGTTACATTTTGTTACTCATCCTATATTGACTTAACGCTCATGCTTTATATCCAAGCATCTATTTGTGTCACATTTTTGCGTTTGTTGCACATACTTATAACCTTGACCCTTCCTTTTGTTAGATTTAATTACAACGTTTATATAGTTTGCAGGTTAACATTGGCAAAACCTATGCTATTCTCCTTTTCTGTCTATTTTTTGCGTCTCATTTTGGTATTGGAAGTGATGCTGCTCTGTGAGATTGAGACATATCATAATCTGTATTTTTTTGCATAGAACTAAACTTCAGCCCATTTTTACCTTCGTGGCGACACAGCATTTGTTATGCTCTTGTGGCTTAAAATTTTAATATGGAAGATAAAATATTGAATCTACCTATATTAACTAATTTTTCCACAGATTAAAAGTACGAAACTCACGAGGAATTTTTATTTAAGCCATGTTTTGTTTTATTAATTGGAACTGAGACACAATTTGTGTATTGAAACGTAAATTTATTATAAATCCGGTGTATATGGCACAATTTAGAAGTCATATTCTTTGCGCCAGAACTCAACTCAACTGCAATATCGGGTACTTTATACAGTGAGCTATGAAAAACAAAGGGTTAAATTATGTACATGCATTATAGAATAACGAACGAGAATCAGGAAACACGCATTAAGACACACACATATGCACGAAAACGCATGCAATCGCAAATTTATGTTCAATTTAGGTCTTTACTACTTTTGTTTATTTAACTGCAAATTAAAGATGTTGCAGCTAAAAGCTTCCGCCGTGTTTTGAGTAGCACTTGGTTTTTAATAATTTGTTTGGCTACTGCGGAAAAGTTCTCTCCTTTGCCGGCTTCGGTCAGTCTGAAATGTTCTTACATTCACTCCTCTCTGACCGATGGTTAAAGAATTGTTACCACCACCCGCGCAATGCTTAATTGTGTAATTGTATTACACTTCGCTGTAAGTCAGACCCACAAGCCGCACTGAACACCTATTACATTTGTTTAACTAAGCAATATTAGACTGGCCATTTCCATGGATATTTTCCTTGACATTTATTTTTAGTAGGCATTTTGTGGTTTGAAAAGAATCAGTTTTAAATTAGGCATCGGAGTGGTCACTGATTGTACAATTCATCGAGAATGTATTTCGGATGATGCGTCTCCTTCATTACCTTTAACGTATGTGTCGAAATAAATGGTATACTTGTATATTTTAACAGCTTTGACGATGATATTCAGTTTATTTGCGAGCGCAAACACGCTCAATCTAACGTATTGTTTTTCCATGAAGCATTGCCTTTGAGACGAGATAATGGCAGTCTAAAGAGGAAATTATTCCGGAAGCAGATATAGACTAGACTAGTACATCCATTATCACAGAACTATTACAATTTCCTAAGCAAAATTTCATGTGAAATTTATCCTACAGAATAAAACAAATCTTTACTGAAGAATATGATTTGCAAAAATTGGCGATGCTGAAGGAAAATATACTGATAATCGGGTATTACTTATTTGAACAAAGTTTGCGAACTTGATATAAGATAGCTTAGGCCATTTAATCTGTTGACCGATTTCGTCCGTGTTGGGAACTATTCATGTACTGTCCAGAATTTTTACGTGGACATGTCTCGAACTGGGGTATGCTTTAGGGTCTGAGACTCTCCATTGCACCACACTGCCACAATAAATGTGCCCCGTTTCGAGCCTGGCTCACGGCAATATTCTTGGCAAAATCTGTAGAGTTTACTATAAGGAAGAAACCGTTTTTCTGGACGAATTACCATCTCTGCCTTATATAATACTCAGTTCATACTGACAAATGTATGTATATACTGGGACGGGTTTTCGTATCGAGATCACAACTTTTATTTAAATCTTTATTCCGCTTTTCTTTTCAAAATCCACTATATGATGTAATTAGATATTGCGGTGGAGCTGAGTTCTTGCTAAAAAATGGCATTTTTAACATGCGTTTTATCAACGTTTATATTAAAGTTATGCTTCTTTAACCTGTTTGTTTCTGAATTAAAACTACGGAAACGTTTGAAATTCGTGCATACTTAAGTTGATCGCATTCACCTGCACCGTTCGCTTCATTAGAGCCTGGTACCTTGGGCTAGAAATATCAAGGCAATTTTTATCCAGTCACTTGAGGTCCACGAAATGCAGTCGTAGGTCGACTGTACGTGTGACGGAGTCGGAGTGTGGCGTCGCACATCATCTTCCTCGCTTTACTCCTCGGAATTGATGCGTCGGCATAATCACGCCTACATTAATAATTTGTCAACCGGGAGAATTGTGGATGTATTCGTTCAGATACTGCTGGGTGGCTGAAGCCTGCCGTTCGCCATTTCGCATATTAATTTTGTCTTCGCGCCAATGAAACGTGTCATTACACGAAAATAGTCCCAAATAGTTGGTGGTTAGCTTCAAAATAATATAAGTATTGTAACTTTTGTGTTTTATTCGCACTGACTCAAAATGACGTGACCAGAATGTCTCTACACTTCAATTACTGGGCCACCTCTTTTGTGATTATGAGCTCGGTGTTTTGCGACTCATTGCACACAAAATGTTGATGTTGATTGCACCAATTGGCCTCTATTTAAATTAACGTGGTATGGATTTGATTAACTGGCTTTCTGTTCATCTTAGTTACACTATTTTACCTATACTATTGCCGGAATATGCAATAAAACACGATACTTCGACATTCCGGGTTGTGTAGGAGGCTTACATGTTAGACTATCATAATAGAATTGAAAAAAAAACACTGTTAAAAAATTCCGATTCGTCTAATAATGCCGAGATAGAAATTTTGGAGAATATATTTTCTCATGCTATACATTTTTGCAGTTCTCTTTAGCTAGCCGTGCAGTGTAAAATGCACTGGCTTAATGTATGTGCACAATCTTTCGCGTTTGTAGAACTGATATGCGTTAAATGTACTGTCTCTTTAGCGATGTCGTTGCTTAACATTGCGTCATTTGCCTATCCTCTATCCTTAGATGGAAGCCGGTAATTCGGTACTGGCTGGTGTGGACTCCAGTGAGCAGCCATATACTATGAATGGATATTTGACTACGGTGGCGAGATCTGGTGACTTTCATGCTGCAACACAATTTGCATTGGTTAATACCGGAAGCGACATTGACAATGGAGGCAGCATTAGAATGGTTCCGGGCAATGCGTTTGACATTCCAGCCTCAAATGGGCAATACCTTCCGAAGACGTACAGTCTAATGGAGACAATTGGTCAACATGGTGAGTTTAATGCTTTAACGCTAAAATTTAGCCATTAAAAGCGTTTTAAATATATTTTACTACTCATTGCTACTTATATATATACATACACACACACACACACATATATATATATATATATATATATATATATATATATATATATATATATATATATAAATCTTAATTTCATCAATTGTTCTAAAAATTCACTCTTTTTCTGTGAATCTGAATTGCACGTCGTATTGAATAAACTCGAATAATGATGTGCAGGTAGACTGTAGGAACTTTCTTAACACATCCACATGTATCTTGTTTTATTTCTGCTACAACTTTAAGATGTTTATAGATTTGCTAGTTGACTTTTGCACCTAGTCAGTTTTTATTACCTCGGTGCAAAGCCTGACCATAAAACCGTATTGAATTGATTGCATATAAGTCGGAGTTATCAATTATTGTCTATGTTCACTCTTTCTATTGGCTCAAATTCTAGAACGGGAACTGGCTTTGCTATGTAGGCAAATTTTTTGTTAATTGCTTTACTTTTTTGACAAAGTTAACTGTCCTTCAATTTTCCTAGTTTTCTAACCGTTGACTGCTGATGGCCACATTGGCATTTATGGCGATGGGCCGTATATATATATATATATATATATATATATATATATATATATATATATGATGTCCATACCGTTTTAATTAACACAGTATTCTTATAATTAGGAATTATATAAGTATATATATATATATATATATATATATATATATATATATATGCCGAGTCATAGTTTTTCAAGTTTTATACGACTGAACAAACTTTTTAGATCTCAGATACTTTAATCTTCTTCAGTCAACACAAACTTTTAAATGTTTCCATCTACATTCTTCATTTCTCCTGTGTTGATTTCGTATCGAGGTGCACGAAACGGCGAGTTAGGCTAAAATCATGCCTTTCTCTGTTTCACTGGCAATTGGAATATACGAATTGATCAATTTTGTTTTCTTTCAATATTTCGATTGACCTTTGCGTCAAACGCATTCAGGGGTCTGAAAATTGACGCCATAATTTCATTTCATAATAGTGCCGAGTAAGATGGAAAGTTTTGAAACAGCGACCAGTTAAGTGTTAGTTTGAAATTACACCCTATAAATGAGCTACAATCTGACTCTTTGTAAGAAAACGGAAGTATTCTATAAGCCGTTTAACTTCCAACAAGTGATTTATTATTAAATTGGATATCACGAATCCGTCCAAATCTAGTTGAAGTTTGATTCCGCGATTTTTAAACTGTAGAATAAAAAAATATTTGAGTTTTAACACGTTTTTTAGAAAATTATATGTTAGCTTGTGCAGCAACCAACTTTATTCTTGATTGAACACTAACATTTTCTTTTGTAATAGTCTAATGGCAAATTGGGTGATAACTGAGGTGCGATAATTTCCGTGTGCAACGTGACAAAAAAATTTAGCTGGCAAACCACACAGTTGGTTTTCTTTCAAGAACACTGCTGCTAAGGTGTGAAATGAGTTTTATATTCGCTAATAACTTTATTTCGTTCTGTAGTGATAATTGAAGATCGAGGTATTTTTTTAGCTATTATGGCGAAACAATTTTCTTACGAACATGTTCGGTCGATAATGAAATGCTTATTTTTCCAACTGTTTAACAGCATGTTTTTGCAAGTTATGTATAAATCGAATAGAATGTAATACCGGCATTATATATCCAACTTGTATTGATTAATAAATCGTGTATTCATGCATTGATTTGTTATAGAGAAATTATAAATGGCCACGTGGTTTGCGCCTGAACTCAACACGACTGCTATATTCAGTGCTTCATATAGACAATTTGAAAGGCAGATGTGGTTTTGTTCGATTGGAAGTAGTTACATTAATCAAAGACGATGATGAAACGAGAAACTCACCTATTGAAGCACACATGTACACCCAAACAGAAACACACATCCAACCAAATTTACTTTTCTTCTCATTGTTTTGCGAAACAAGAATTTTTGTCAACTGCCTTCATTTTTACACCGGATATTTCGGTATTCAATTCCAGACCACTTAGTTAACGGTAAGATTATCGAAAAAATAAATCTCAAATTTATAACGTCAAGTTTGCTACGTTGTTCGACGACTGGTTAAATAGAATGGGATTCGTGTTTACTTCAAGCTCGCAAACTTGATTTAAAGAGTTAGGTGCTGCTTGTTGCGGAGCCTATTATATATATATATATATATATATATATATATATATATATATATATGCAATTTTGTAGAAGGTGTGTCGCACCTGGTAACAAATTAGTTCATATATGACCAGAAGAATAGTTTAGAGTCAGCATGAACAAAATGTATAACCTTATGTGCACGTTCGTTTCTTACTGACTGGCGACTCATTATTAGGAGCCGGTATTACGTCCTACCCTCAAGATATCTCTGGTCGAGGAGTGTGGGTAAATTAGACAACTGTACCGTCCCATTGTTCCTCATTCCTCACCCAAATATATAGTGGGTATAAAGCGTAATAACGGCTCCTGGCAATAAGTCGCCAGTAAGCACAAAACGAATGTGCAGATTTGATTATATATATATATATATATATATATATATATATATATATATATATATATATATATATATATATATATCTGGATTTTGTTTATCTTTCAGATCCTATTTGAAAAAATTGTTACTAAGTGCGCTACACCTAGTACACAATGTGTTGGTAATTGATACGAGTTTTGTATACCTCTATAATAAATGTATGCTGCAATACACGATTTATTTAGCATTTTATCTTGCAAATACTAGAAAATGGCTGAATTATCATATATATATATATATATATATAACCATTTCAAACTGCGCGTAGTATAAGGTAGCGAGTTGAATTCATCCATTTCAGTTTCCGTGACGTGCAGAATGAATTGCATGCCTCTAAACCAGATCCACCCGGGTTCAAGTCCCAATCGCAGGAATTCTAGCTATCACTGATGAACGTAGCATACCGACGCGGACAAAATGTATATATTTATTTGGATCTCTTTGTTTAATGAATAATTGACATATGCTTAGTTAGATCAAAAAATTATCAAGCAAAGTTAATAGAACACGTATTTTTGTAGGCATTGTATCATTTCCGCCGTGATCAGTATGGGTTTTGTGACTTTGAACTATTTATTTGGGCTTTTTTCAGTTCTATTTAGTACCAACGAATTGCCCTTTTTGGTAGAACTATGATTTAGATACAAATTGCATTTCATATCTTATGAAATGCTTACGTTATATATATATATATATATATATATATATATATATATATATATATATATATATATATATATATTTACTGTGATTAAAAGGAAACTTTTATTTTTGAGTTTATCTTCGGAAAACTAATCTTATGTTGCAATGTTTTTTGTCTAATTCCTTTTTCTAAGAAAATAAGTAGGTCATGTATTCGCCCAATTTGTTGACGGCTTTTATGTTTGCAATATATAACGGGAATCTTTTAG
This sequence comes from Eudiplozoon nipponicum, assembly GCA_029291075.1. Lineage (NCBI taxonomy): Eukaryota > Metazoa > Platyhelminthes > Monogenea > Mazocraeidea > Diplozoidae > Eudiplozoon > Eudiplozoon nipponicum. Next base: position 46,248 of record JAQBSW010003357.1, on the reverse strand, counting down.
AATATACTTATGTATTCGTACAACTTCTTGTTTTTAGTCTATTATTGGGATTTCCCATGAATATATATATATATATATATATATATATATATATATATGTATATATATATATAAACAGACATATGTCGAGGAAATTCGCTGTTACCTGCGAATTGACATAGCCAAATAAATTGGTATTCTTTACAACTTCGTGATTATCGATTTATTTATTTAATTATTACCGTAACTAAGACTATAAACATGATTTGGGAAGCTGTGATAGTGTTTATTACTTGGTCATATATATATATATATATATATATATATATATATATATATATATATATATATATATATATATATATATATGTGATTGTGTGTGTGTGTGTGTTTGTGTGTTTGTGTGTACATATATTTACGACAATCGTTTATTTTATGGGAACTGGACTTTCCTATTTCACATTTTCGTGATATTACGCTGTAATCAAATGTAATTTAATATTTGCTTAGAATTGGAATACTCTGGACGATGTTGGTTTAATAAAATACTAATTATGGACTTGGTAGTTAAGTTGTTAAAGAAACCTTCTACTGACATGACTTTGTTCTCTTGAAATATAGTCCTATTTTGATAATTTATGTAACATAACAAAATTGTCAGTATTTGCGGTTAAAATTCGTTTCAATCTTCATTGGTTTTTGCCGGGACACGACAAAAACTTGTATTGTAAACATCAGAGTACAACAAATATGCTGTGTTAGAAATCTGATATTCGTCGCTCATCTCTTATAACATCCCGTGTACTGTACTTGATTGTACTGTCCTCTGCACGACGACTAATAAGTCAGGTTCTCAAATTTCTTATTTATTTCGCTACTTATAAACGAGCTATTCAATTTGGCCCTCAATAGTTGCACAGATGGCGTTTTATTTATTGAAATCACGCTTCCTGATTGGAAATTTACCGGTCGCATTACAGCAATATTACACAGTTATTCGCACATACTTAAACGCACTTTGGTTGCGCGGGCAATGATAAAAATGAGCATCCAATAGACCGTTTTAGTTGTTATTGGGGCCCATTGAAGCTGGATAATAATCGGCCTTTCATAAGCGTGTTGCAATGATGTAACTATTATCCAAATATGTCTAACTCGGTCTTTCACCGCGACTTAAAGCAACGTAGGCCTGCATCAGCTTCTTTGAGGTTGTATGCGACGCTATCTTCGCTGTAAATTAAATTGGCTTTGACGTGTCAACATTGTGGTAGAGGCTCCTTACGTCATGATGCTCACCAGAATACATTAGTTCAGCAGTAAGCAAAGCTGCCAACTTCGGTCACCACGGGCTAGGATGCCACTCGATCACATCACTAGTATGGCTCAAATCACAGCCCAACGTCAGCATGGAGTACATTACAAAACTAGAACAATATATTTTACACGAATAAGGTCGATATTCAGTCATCAGTGACATTTATGATGCTAAGAACATTTGAAGCGATCCGAGAAATCAGCTTGATGTGTAAGTTAACTATATTGTCTCAAAAAAATGCGGCCACGTGTTGATCATAGTGTCGATATTTCATTAAAACGGTTGCCAATTAGGGCAAGTTGTTGCTGAGCGAGGGTGTTGTGGAGAGGTTTAGTTTGCATCATTTCAGTAACTTATCTTTATAAATTAACTCATAGTAACAACGTATTCTTACTCTCTTTGTCTCTCTCTCCTAAATCTCACTAATAATTTGTATAAAACTTTATTTCTATTGTTATATATATATATATATTCGCTTCTTATAGTTATATGGCAGAGAAACAATAGATATTTTTGGCTTTTGTGTGGCTTGGCGTGATGATGATGATAATGATGATGATGATGGTGATGATGATGATGATGATGATGATGATAATGATGCTGAGTGTGAATGCACTGATAGATAAATTGTGCTTACAAAATTTTAGCTTAACACATAAAATTAATAATCTAATTTAAAGCACAAAGTAGTAGAATTTCTTAAACTTTTATATGATATTTTCACTAACAAACAGATTCATCTTAAGGTTAAACGAACCTAGACAATTAAACAGGGAGTTAGTGATATTTGTCGATAAAATAGTCCACCTTTGCAGCAGAATAATCATTAGAAATAGACACAGATTTACTGTTACTGCATGTCCGCGAATGGATACCGGGAATTATGCCTTAATGATCTGCGTATTAAGACAGACTCAAACTATCGAGTTTATCAAGTTATCCTTTTTTGTCATGAAAGGGGCAACTTAAAATCTATAGGAATAAGGAGTCCTAGAATAGCATATTCGTAGTACAGAAAAGAGAAACAGAGAAGAATTACGTAGACCACATTTGCCACAAGTTGTGTTTTACTCCTGTGCGTATTGTGTCAACCCTGAAGATGAGACTGGAAATGAGGTCTCGAAAATTGGTCAAAGAACAATGGAAAATCTTGATCCAACGTCATTTTCAGACAATCAGCTAATTGAAGGCTTAAAGAAGAAGGGACAAGTGAGAACCCATCAATTGAGGCCAAAAATTACATCATCTGAATATGAAGGAAGTTCAAGATTTTACCGACCTATGAGTGCTATCAATTGTCCCGCACAAGAAAAATGCGGTCAAATCCACAACAAGATTTCTTTAATTTTGATCCTCTGCTGTATACTTTTGGAATATATATTTTGAACTAAATTTTTAAGTCGAGATTTTTTCTGTGACTGGCATCAAAATGAAAGGGTTCCACGCTGAAATATACGCAAATAAGTACATAAAGACCTCAACCTATTAAAGTGTGCATGCATACAAATATTTATAAATAACTATATGCATGATAACATACTATCATACATACAAAAATAGTAAATAAATACATATTTCTATGCACAAATAAATACAAAAATACATAAATACATTCACTATGACATAAGTACTAATATACATACAAGCGGACATACTTACATTCATTCATACATGAATAAATGCATATACATGCATATACATGCATACATGCACACATAAATACATAAATGCGTGCATAAATAGTTAAATAAATACAAACATATACACGTACTTGCCTACATACACACACACACACACACACACACACACATAAATTAAAATAAATATATACGGTAATTTATTCACGCATAAACACGTATCTACGTTCATATATAGGAACGCATGAAGGCATGCATACAAATATATACATACAGACACTCATATATATGATGCATATATACGTGCATATATAAAGTTACATATTTATACATAAACCCATAAATGTGCAAAAACATATATACATAAATATATAAAATCACACAATATTTTATAAATTTGTTTGCTTCCCATAAAAATTTCCTATCAGTTCTATTTTATCAAAATGAAAATTTCTAACTCTTCGTAATGTAATAACAAATATTACCAATATAATAATTGATTTGGCATATTCGTGACTTTCGTTCCTACATTACCACACATTGTTAAACACATGTAAGGCAGCAATGCATTGAATGTACACAAAATATAGCGATTTTGCTACATCTGGCTTTTCCAATTGATAGGTTGAGAAAGTTTCTCGTTGTCGGAGAAACAAGCATTTAATCCCTTGAATATTGAAAATACAGCCAAGAAAACTAGTAACATTTACCTGGACTAAACAAACTTCTGTAAAAATTGCAAAATAAACAAACCGATGTTTTGTCCACCAATAAATAATCTGTGATTGCATTTTTATTTTGCAAAAAGTAACAACCTCAAGTGGTGTTAGAACTGTTTCTCCGACGTAACACAAGTAGCATTGTCAATTCTGTTCAGATAAACAATTGTTTGACCTGTGATTCATTGTTTCAGAATTCTCCCACTGCTGGTGGTCACATTTTGTCCGTTATTGTCGCGATGTTTAATGTTCAGATAATTCGCTGGTTATCTATTTCCAGCATCATTGTTTTTTAGCATGTGTTCCAAACAAATTTCTACAGAAAAGGCCAATTTTATGTGTAGTGGCCAACCTAATATGTTTGGTGCATTTTCTAATATGGTTTAATGTGAGGAATGTGTAAAAGTCACATCCGAGCCAGAAACAGTATTTTATTTTTTAAATCACGTTAAAATTGTCCCGCTGTTATCCTCTTCAAGTTCTAGATTTACAAGATGGCTAGGAGTTAAAGTAAAATCTCAGTTTGTTCTACATGCACATATATTCACTCTTAACTTTCGGTCTGCATCCTTCATATTTTTGCTCTTCTTTAGTTGTCATCTTGGAAAGTTTCAACACGTTAGATAGCAAAAATGACGATCTATTTAATTTCGATGCAATGGTTAGATTGATAAATTTGGTGCTTATATACAGTTTTCAATTTACCATACTTGCAACCGTATTAGCCTAATATTTAGAACCGGTGCAGAAGTTGTACATATGCACACATTGTGGGCTTCTTTGTGTCTGCCCTGGTCCCTGTGCGTTGCATGTCAGAAGTCTTGTCTATCCAGCTGTCCTGGAGCCGCCCGTGCGATGACTTTGATCTTCCTTTTGATATGTACCTTTGTCTTATCCCGGAGAATCAAACTTGCCCTGTACACACAGCTTGCACTACTTAGACTGAGAGCTGCACAATTGATTTCTCGTATCTTATGCATAAATCGCGGTGTGTTCCTCGCTAGTCAGTTTGCGGTCAGGCTCTGATTATGATCATGGATTGTTGAAACACGTCAATATATGTTGCAGACGGTGATTTTACTATGCTGTGCGCCCGGTTAGATGCAATGGAGATTTTATCGATTATATGCATCACGCTATCTTTATTTAAATAATTGTCACCACCCGCACAAACACTGGTTTTATTATTCTATGACTTATTTATACGCGGCGGAAGGTGCAAAAATGGTAATGTTCGTGATTGGATAGAAATTTTGCAGTCAACATCTTCAGTCAAGTACAATTTTTTAAATCAACTTTGCGAGCTTGAAGTAAACACCAATCCCATTGTATTTAACCAGTCGTTGAACAACATAGCTAAAATACCGCCAATAGCACGCACTGACGCGTTTCGACATTCCTTGGTCATCATCAGAGTATGACGGCAAATTGACTAGCGAGGATCAAACCACATTGCATATATATGCAATGCCATCGTGGTTTGATGATGATCATGGAAGGTCGAAACGCATCAGTGCGTGCGATTGGCGGTAGTTTTGCTATGTTGTTTGACGACTGATTAAATACAATGGGATTGGGTTTTACTTCAAGCTCGTAAATTTGATTTAAAGAATTGTTACCACCACTCGCGAAGTCAAGTACAATGTTTGCGAGATGGCTAGAAGTGAGAGCCGTATCTCTGATTTCATTTTCCTCATATATGCATTTCGGTTTGATCGTTGCCAGTTAGTTTTCCATCGTGCTCAGATGGTGTTCGTAGAAGATAAGCCCGCGTCAGCACGTGTGACTAACGCTAGATTTTCTCTATTGACCAACTGGTTTGGTAAAATGAGATTGGTGTTTATCTCAAGCTGGGCTTCTTGATTTTGAAAACTAACTCAACTGTCCGTTCTCCTTTACAAATAATAATTAGTTGTTTTTTATAATTTGCAATAGAACGACTTGGTTCTAATCTTTGTGCCATTTGAAGAAATGTCTCCTTTTTTGCAATTAATTAATTTTTTTAATTAATTAATTGTGATTGCGCAATATTACCGATATATGCGCATGCATAATTTAGTGCATCATTGAGGTTTTCTTCACTTATAGGCAAATTTAAGTATGCGCGTTTACAAACAAATTATTGTAATCATCTTTTAAGTTGGGCGTATTCATTGACATTGCACACGCTGTCTCAATTATTTAACAAAAAATGGAAGAAAAGTTAGCACCGGTTATAAGTGGAGTTTGTATTTTGTAATAACTTCTTTTTGGTAGTATGAAAATGCTTTAAATAGGTTGGCTTGAAAATTACAAAAATAATTTGGACGCTTTATATGTGAATCAGCTATCGAACTTTATATTAGAAAATTTTATGCAAATGAGGAAAATTAATGGCGCTTATATTTGGTCCACTATCTTTGTAAGAGACTGATATTTTTCGAATTATTTATGTTTTGTCCATTTAATTCTATCAAATAAAACGTTTAATTCCAATTCGAAGATTTTGTGCGGAATTTATTTATGCAATAACTTGTGATTTATCGTTCTGGTTACTGTTAGAGCAGTGAGGCATGATGAGGATTTATTAAAAAAATTCTTAATTGTCTCATTTTGTTTCATTAAAGTTATTTAGCACAACATTAATTCAACTTAGCTTAAACTTGCCTTAAGAATACAACAGAAAAAATCCTTGAGTGGACTTTTTAATGCATTAAAGATTAGAGTTTGAATGATTATGAGAGATTGGAAATTAAGTTTGACGGGTGGATAAATCCATCTCACAATTCCGTCTGTTTCTTCTTATATCCTTTTTGTTTTTTAAGTCGATGCATAAAAGTTCAATCTGCAAGTTTTGCCAAAACATCTTTGCAGAAAGCTTACAGTGTGTTTAGACACATGCTTATTATCTAATTATTACTTTGGCTTCTTTTGAAGTACACTAAATTTTATTGCCCATCTCATTAATGTTGTTTTGGTCAACCAAGAATGACATAACAGTAATGATTTGCACCAATGCGATAACGTCAACTGAAACAATTATCAACACGCCATTACTTATTGTATTGGAAGTAAAGAGTTTTATATTACAGGCTATTTTTATGTTAGAATGGGTTGGTTTAAAATCACCGTAAACATATTATTTTACTTAGTTCACTCGTGCATTTCACGCTTATCGTATAGCCAGGCCAGCGACGCGTTACTTAACACTTGTACAAAAGCAGACGAATAAGATATACAGGAGGCGAGACGTAGTTAAGAGTATTTACCTCTACTCAACCTATTAAAATCGTTTTCAATGTAAGAAAACCCATCCAAATCAAACCTACAGTCGGTAAAATTATTACCGATTATGGACAAAAAGAAAAAAACGTAAAATGATAACACACTAAACTAGTCCATTAATAAACTCGTGTGTTCCTGAATTATTCATTATAACAGAGATTTTAAATAGAATACATTGTTTTTCAAATTACTGTACGAACAACTTCGGCTAGGAGAAAGGCTTTTTTAAAAAAAATGTTAAAATATCGAAATCTGAAATCTTGTTCGGAAAGAAGTATGAGCACACAAATATAAAAAAAAATATGCAAAGAAGGTTGTAAATATGATGCTGCGTTTTGATCGTCTTTTGATGCATCAAGGGTTGGGTCAAAATGATTAATCACCTGAGACTTTCATCACCTTTTCTATGTTGTGCAATCTGTTCCAAAAAATCGAATTAGTCTTTTATCAAGGTTTCACACTTGATTTACAGAGTTCATTACACCACCCACAGAAGCAGTGATTCATTAATTTTATAACTTACAGGCCTGTTGCGGAAGTTGCACAAATTTCTGTAAATAACCGCTTGAACTTTTTGCAGTCAACATTTCCAGCCAAATTCAATTTATGTGAGAATCGTGGTCTAATTCGCCTTAGTCAGTTTGGCGTCATGTTTTAATAGTGACCATGTAGGTTTCGAAACCCTATACGCCTCTAACTTCTAGGCACTTGAGCTAACAATGTAAGACTAGGTAATGTTAAGGTTCAGGTAATTTCGATTAGTCCATTTCCACAATTTTTTCATTTTTTAAGTTTCATTTTTATATCCGTTGGCATATTCTGGACCGTACGCGACATTTAATCTTATAATGGGCACAAATATATAATCTATAATGTTACGTATAGTCCTTTGTCGCTGTCTCTCTCCCTTTCTTTCTCTCTCTCTAACTATATTTATATATATATGTTTCTAATTAGGAAGAAAATACACATTAATAACTAGAAACATACTGTGTTATATTAAAAGGCATGGACATTATAAATATAATAAATAAATATATATATATATATATATATATATATATATATATATATATATATATAGACATCATAAGCTAAACTTTTCTTACTATTGCAAATGGATTTCATACAGTAGCAGGGTTCCGCTCTTAATGAAACCTCATCAATACCAGCTAGATTTGCCGCGGCTGGGCTTTGAACTGGACTAGTGGATGAATTTCAATTGCTATCTTAGGCAAATTTTAGCTCATACTTTTAAGGTCCATAAGATTGAGAGCGAGTTTAACAGATTTATTCGCCAATTAATTTTTCAAACGCGACATTAAAATTTGTATGGATGTTGAAATCTAGGATCTGCTTATTTGTGTATAATATTTTTAGTGGACTTGATGATGAAAGAATGAAAAAAATTAGAAAACTGGATTTTTCTTATTTTACCGAATCTGTGTTGTTTCTAACAGAGGTTGAATTCGTGTTGTTTTTTTATTGTTGAAGATATTTCAGATGCAGCTGGCGGAATCCTACTTCGTTCCGCAGTACATCACAAAATTTCAAAACAAACGAAAAATCTATGTCAAATTTGGTCATATTCTGTTCGAACACAGTCAATCTCAACAAAATATAACCTTTTTTCCAGAGAACTAATATATGTGTATTTGGGTATCAGGTATTGTATACCTAGTAGCAAATTAGTTTAAATAGTACCAGATTGATATTGCAAAGTTAGCATGAACGAGATATATAATCTAATGTAGACGTGCGTTTCGTGCTTATTGTTATTCTCAATTTTCGTTCATTATAAGCTTGGTATATGCTACATATAGTGCATGGGTGTTGAAGTCGCATTGTCGAAAACTTAATATAAAAAAACTTCATTATTGATTTAAAAGAAAAATGTTGCGCGACAGGGAATGGATCATTTACCTGATTATCGGGTTGCGATCCAATTTGTTTGCATCCGCTGTCTTCCTGATTTTTCCAAAATTTTCGATATCCGGATATGGACATCTTTTTGGAAAAATCAGGAAGACAGCGGATTCAAACAAATCGGATCGCAACCCGATAATCTAGTAAACTTCATTACTGCTTGAATACACATTCGGTTAGGTTGTTGTACCGTTCAACTGTCCAACATTTCTTAACTAATTCTGTAGTGCATAGGAGGCGTAGTACCGGCTCCTACTAATGAACCGATAGTAAGCACGAAATGCATGTGTAAATAGGATAAAATCTTTTGTTCAGGCTAACTTTGGTATATACTCCTGGTCGTACTTGAATTAATTGTTTACCAGGTAGACAATATGTAATACAAAATTCAATATTCGCGATTAGTTTGATTTAATGACTACTGGAAAATAAATTAAATTAATTTTTATGCTGGGAAATCCAAACTAGTTTAATTCAAAGTAAAAGTGTTGAGCTGTTCTAGGTTGCAAAATGCATTTCGAAAGTGGAAATATTCCTCATTGTAGTTCTATTGTCGCCATTTTCTATGTGATTGCTATTTTATTAGTTATTAGAATTAAGCTTTATTTGCTATCCAAACTATAGCTTTCAATAATATTTTATAATCATAGGTTTCAAAATAGAATTCTGCCGAATTACTTTCATTTTTTGAATTATCACGTCTTCTAATTCATTTTTATACATTTTGGGACAATCAATAGCCGGAACTACGAACCTCGTTACTGTTTATAACACGTTATTCTTAAAAACACGGAGCCATTATTAAAGACACAAAAAAGCGACTGAGATAATAAACTTTAACTTTCTCATAATTATAAAATACCTTTGAATAAGTTTATTTAACCATTTAGGATTGTCATACACTCAGGTAATTTTTCCGTCTATCTATCTATTTATTTATACATCTATCTTTCTATGCGTTTAATTACAAATCTTATATCGTTATTTATTAACTGATATTCTACTTCAATACGTGTGTATATTTATTTAGTTTACCATCTATTAATCTGTCCATCTGATCAGTGCAGGTCCAGTAATATAATTTTAATTTTCAACTTCCATTTAATCTATTTCTTACTTAACATCCATTTGGCTCTGCATGTACATTTATTTTATTCCTCTATCTATACGTTTTCAATTTAGCTATTTAATAAATTGAATTTTATTTAACTTTAGGGTTACACAGATTTTTGGTCTTCTTTGTCTATCTTTTTAACTATTTATGAATCTCTTTTCAGTACCTTCTGCTTATCTATCTATACGTATCTCCATCTAACTTTCTATTTGTTGATTTATTCAATCGCATTTTTGCTCGCTCATCGATCGAATTCTTTAAAAATATTACCCTAAGTAGGTTTGTGATTTGGATGATGCTTTCCGTTCCGTCAACCAATGAAAGCGAAAGGCAACATCGTTATTAAAAAACAGAATCTCAAATTACCTTTCGTGAAAAAAACAGCCATGTTCACGAATTTCGTATGTTAGAATTTCGTTACTCTGGCCCATCCTATCTGTTATTTTCCTCTGTCTGTATCGATTTATAAAATCACTAAGCAAGTTTGTTCTTTTTGATCTACTTCATTAGACTGCCACAGACGACGACCGCATTCGCTGCCCATTTACAAGATTTTTGCTTCCTTTTTGATAAAACTGTAGCTTTTTCTTGTTATTTTCATTTAAGTTACATGTTATAATGGTAATTTAATTTATCACCAGTCCAATCATGCGTATAAAAGTATGCTTTCAATTATTATTTTGTTTCATACCAATTGGCGGTTCTACGCAATCATTTATTGCGCAGGTTGTAATGACTGTGGTTTAAATTTAATCTTCAAACTTAACCACTAATCCTATTTTTATTTATTTAGTCGCAAAATGTAACAGAACTTCAGTTGTGCGAACGAAATGTCGCATTTCGGTTTACGATAGTCCTCGTCAGAGTCAGTACCCATACTGATTAACGAGGATCAAATCGTAATGCGTATATGAAGTATGGAGAATCAAATATGCGCTCTCACTCTTTTAATAGCCTCGCAGTGATTTTATCTGACGGCTGCGAAATTTCCATGCATTTACAAACACCCCGTTTTTACAGCTATCACTACGCGTATGTATATATGTTGTTCAATTAAAGAACCAAAGGTTGTGTGGTCGGTGAAAACAACTCTTTAAATCAGGGCAGCAAAATTTAATTTAATTTATCAAACACAGTCACGCATAGGCCTGTGAACGCCCCATGACAATGTCTGTCCACGAGCAAATTGTTTTTGTTTTCACAGCTTTGGACCACGTATGTTTATTACATTAGCCTCTAAATATGGATGCATGCTCACACACTCCGTCTTAACAAATATTGGAAAGCGTCACGTTGGCCAGTCGTATTTTCACATCACATGGTAAACGTAGTTATAGATATGCATGCAACATCAATCTTATTTTGCACACATCAAGCTGAGTACATTCTCTTACTGTATCACCTTAAATACGATCGGGCACAAATACATTTTCAATTGTAGATAACGTTAGTTGCTGATTGCAATGGAATTTTGCCTTCCTCTTAATGTTTACTAAGTATGTTGGTAGATGTGACCAAAACTAACTTTTGCAGAATTTGTCAGCGCCAATCTCGAGTGAAATCGATCTTTTATGCATTTCATTGATCTTTCTCTTCTATATTGAATACGAATACTCACCTGTTTTTTTATCAATTACACAAACCTACGCAACTGGTATTATTCTATCGTTATCTATAAATTGTGGTAGGTGACCATTAATGATAAAAGTATTACGCATAAAATTTAAGTCAGTCTGCAAACAGCCAGACGAATAAATAAACTATACATTATTCCACAATGTCTTAATTGAGCGTATTTCCCATTTCAAGAGGTAGTTGCTGTTAGATAGTTGCCTGTTTTCGCATAGACCTTCATTTTTAATTTTTGCTTTTAATTTAAAAAAAATGCTCTTTCATTAAAATTTCTAGTGGCAAACAAAGTGCATTCGCATACTTTCTGCTATATCATCAACGAATTTCACCCCGTTTCGTCGATTCTTCCTTCTTTCTTCAATAGGTGCATCTAAATAGCCAAATTATTGAGATAAAGATTACTTTTTATTGAGCCAAGTTAATTTTAAAATTGTATTCTATAAAAATAGACTAAAGGTGATGAGTCTGATAGACGTTGCAACAGAATCTGTTAAAGATAAAGGCAAATACATCACTAAAAGTCAACAATCATTTTTATTACCCAAGCAGGTGGAACATGCCAGTGAAATTGTGTCCTAGACATTATCATCAATGAAATTATACTTTCCCATTTTTACTGCTACTTAGTGCATCAACTCTATCTTCCCAACAATTTCCAAAAATGCTTATTATTATTTTATATGTGTCGTCTTAGTTTTTCGCAAGGTATGAAAAACTTCATTTTTGTAAGAAAAATTCGTCGATATGATTTGTTCATTGTCTCCTCTCTCAGCGAACGACATTTCGTCTTTATTGCTTCCGGTTTCGTAGAACTTGTTCCAATAATTTAATGTATGCTGTACGTTGACGAGACGCATTATTATTTCGCTAATTTCCAATTCTAATATTAAGTCGTTGACAAATTTGTAGGCAATTTATTTTTAATCTGAAGAACCAAAATTGCATTCACCTTTTCATTATAACTACAGTCAGTATATATACTAATAATATGTTAATAATTTATTATATTTATTATATATATATATATATATATATATATATATATATATATAAGTTATATATAACTTACCTTCAACAATAACGTCTTGTGTATACATTTGCGTATTTATAAGCTTACATGCACACCCATACATACATGAAAATGCACGTATGTAAAAATACTTGAAAAATTCAGAGGTGCAAATGCATATATATGCATATATATGCACAATATCACACATGAATACTACACACATACATAAATACATAATCTAATTCATACACGTGCAAATAAATAGGCGCATACATACGTAAAATATCATTCTCACTTGTACATGCACATACAAAAATGCACTCCAAAATATGAACTGCATGCATAAATTCGTGCATGAATGCATGCATTCATATAGACACGCATACATACAATTACACAAATAAATAAAATATTGTGTACTTGTATTCGTATATAAAAACACATAATCACCTGAATGGATACATATACGCCTACATGCCTGAATGAATAAATACATACAGATATATCAATCTGCAAAACTTCTATATGTACTTTAACACACTGAACGGCTTACAAATTGAATCATTTAGATTGCATGCATAGTGTGATAAAACTAGCATTCATACATTGAGTTGTTCCAGTAAAAGTAAGAAGACACAAACTAGTAAAGGTGATTCACTAATAGCGGTTCCCGCTGCTTTTTGTTTCTTACTCGAGTGGTCAGATGGTCACAGAATTTATTAAGGCCTACTGTACTCAAGTCTCAGTCTCTCGTTTGTTCATATTTGCTTGAATTTTTAATATATAATTGTAACAAATGTGCATGTAAATATACCTTATATTTTTTAACTTTTCAACAAGGTATGCCGGTTTAAAATGAACGTAGCGTGTGCTTTTGACTAATTTATCCTATCATGTGTTGATTATAGTTCGCAATTTTCATTCGCATTTAGAATAATTTATGTGCTTTTTATGACACTAACTTATCTTTTTTCTCTGAGTAATGTATTGGACTTGGTGATTTAAGTATCCAGAAATTAGCCATGAATTTTTTTCAACCACTATCCGTTTAATGGTTAATATGCTAGGTTATATACGAAACAGTTTCCATATCCATAATTTTTATCTCCACAGAAAAATTCGTTTAATTTCTATTTTATATTTCGGCTTTCAATAATTTAATTCAATATTGTAATTTGTGCATAAGTTTGTGGGAGCGTCTAGTATTGAGCATCAGAATAAAATACAATTACTAATTAGAAAAAAGTTATAATGGAATTTGTAAGATGAACAGGGATGGGAAATGGTCAACTTGCCTTAATGGTAGGTCATACGTTTTGGGAATTAATGAAATATGATAGAAGGTCTTACTGTGTTCTCTATACATCATTTATTTCTAACAGTTTACGAATAAAGTTTTCGTCTTATGAACAGTCTATTTTATGTACAACATCTGTAATGAACGTAGTGCTAATTTTTAGACCAAATGGCCAGCGGATAATATCACTAAACGTTTCTTGACTAACTTTATTTAATGCTGAATGATTAGGTGCCAAATTTGTTGATTTCAATGAAAAAATTAATTTTATTTAAAATAATATTATTATATCGTACCTGTCGCCATCATTTAATGTTATACAATACTACCTTCTGTTGCTTCTTACGGAATAATCAGCATTGACTAAATCACGAATTTGTAATAGATAGCCAGTCTATTGTTGCATTAATTTAGGACATATCGAGAAAGTGTGAAATCAATATGATAAGAACTGAGAAACACAATTCGAGAGATTTGTCCATCTGTATTGACTCCAATGCGCGTGACATTATAATTCAACCAAATACGGTTGGTTAAGGCGCGAAGCCACTTGTTTTGCACCAAACCATCAAGATGAGATAGGAAAATATGCTGACAATGTAGCTGACTTTGGCAGACTTTACCGACTGCTACTCTTTGACTCTTTCATACGTAAACTAATTCCACCTCCTCTGGGAAATGCGACTGACACCAATAGAAATGTCTCCAAACGCGTGGTGCACTTCGGTCGGCCGCTCAACCACCTGGCAAATTCAGTCTCTTTCCTCACTGCTTAAAATTCACGGGAAACGTGTATAGCTGTTTAAAGAGCACACAAAATAATAAATCGTCGCGGTACTGAAATAAAAAGTGACCAGTCTACAACGATGGAAACCCTGCTGAAATTAACAACGCTCATGGTACTGTTTCGCAAATCTCTCTCTCTCTCTCGACGATGTATTCAGCTCCCTCTGTAAGTCAGAGATATTTCCTACCTTTTTAGATACTTATTGTTGACTGTGGTGTATCCTCTTGTTCCTGTATGAGCTAACTTGTTAATAGATGTTCCGCGCCTTGTACTTTTATTTTATTTTGTCTTCATCTCGGGGGACCGTGTTTTGTTGTGTGTATCATATTTTTGTATTATTCTATTAACGAAATTCGCTATACTGATGGCGCTTGAAGGCTATTAGTGTTTCTCACTTCAAGGGGCTCATGGAGGAGAGGTTGATCAACCAGTTTAAGTACACTTTCACTTCACTGCAATGAATGAGTGGCCTTGTGTTAATTTACGGCGTATACACAACTAAGAATGCCATGCCTTTGTTGTCATCATGTATCAGTATGGTCTACTCACGTTATGTTGAATTTTGATAAAACATATCACGGATTTTGTGTACAATTCATCTAATGAGTTTTATGCTTATGAAACTAAGGCAGCTGTCGTTGTAATAGTTAATGCTATCAAAACGCGCCGATTGTAGTAGCTATTCGTCTGGTAACTCAAATTGTAGTTAATTTAAATAAATAAATACGTTTTTGCAATATTAGGTTACAAATATCCATCTGAAATCTTCAAGTAACACTAAAGTGGACTTCTATTTATAAATGAATAAATGTTTAGCTTATCTAAAAAGTTGTAATGTAATTGGAATCCTCTTTTTGTGTGGTTTTAAATAATTAGGATTCCAACCTTAATTTTGCAGCATAAAATTTATATACATGTATATATATATATATATATATATATATATATATATATATATATATAGATGCCTTTAAATCTCACAAGGATTAAGCAAGCGCTGCTTCTTTCAAATTTCATTACTAAGCCACTGCCGAAATAAATTTTATAACAATCTATTTGCAATTATTGAATAAAAACAATTTTTTCATTTGACCCTCTCTCATTGTGATAAAATTATCGCTTTTTCGCTTTAAATCAAGCAGCTTGTCTCCTGGGTTAATGAATATACCTCTTTAGAGCACTTTTATGTGAGAATCTAAAGTCCAAATAAGCTATTTTCACAATATTTTTCTAGATAATATCATTTTTGCTATCTTTTGTAACTGTTAATTTGATAAAATATATCCACGTATAGTCGTTTAAACAATAAAGAAGCATTCCAATATAGAAGCGCATTGCCTGAGTATAAGTATTTTTGAGAAATACTGCATTCTACTAAATTATACTTGAAGCCTAAATGATGGAAAGTTAAATGATTATGTGCACGCGTTGGCCTTATCTAAGACCGCAGAATATATATATATATATATACATATATATATATATATATATATATATATCCCACTTCAGGGAGGCTTGCTTACATCGCTCTAGACATAACGTTCGAAATGGCTACTTCCGATACGCCGTTATATATATATATATATATATATATATATATATATATTGCCCATTTAAACTAAAAAATACATAAGTTATGAGATGTATTTCTGTAAATATACCGGTGTCGTAGTTATTAGGCAGTCGCAAATTACTTGCCAGGATTGCCGCGTCCATAATGCTCGTATTTACGCTTCTTATGTGTAACCGACAATAGTTATGCTATGTAATGCAGCTGGTTAAAACTGGATTGGTACTTATCTACAATTAACAAACTTTATTTAAATATGTATTCGGTTAGCTTAAATATAACTGGTTCAAGAGATTATGCATTCCGTTCATAGAACTTGTCCTTAATGAAGTAAGTCCACTTTAAGTAGAAGCTTAAAATTTTAGCATTGGCCTGCAAGTCAGTAGAAATTCTTCCAATGTCATTAGTAATTTTTTGATTTCAGGTGGGGTTATTTGATGCTGGTATTTTCATACTAAATGATGTGTTTGCTCGGATTAAGTTATATTTGCATACTTGATACGATTTAAATTCTTTTAAACTGAAAAGTTCGTTATATTGCGCCTAATTAAAAAAATTGCAACTGCTCGTTCAAATTTTCACCACATACACATACACACACACACACACACATATATATATATATATATATATATATATATATATATATATATATATATATATATATATATAAAATCTTTTAAGGAGATGTAAATTAGGTAAATTACACTTCTCTGGAAAATTTCCTTCACTCTGTAAAGGTGCTTGATTAAAATATGTTACTTTAGTCATTGAGTTTATGTGGAGGATCGTAATAACATTATTAAATAATTTTTAAATGAGCAAGAAGCCGTATTTGAACTTTGCATTTCTATTATTGATTAAGTGAGCAGCTATTGCAAAATGCCCAATAATTAATTTGAGAAATATATTTCATTACTTAATTTAACACTTAGTGTGTGCCAAGGTAGCATTTTTATCCTTGAATGTCAACCTCAAGTTTGTGTTCTTTATATGTGTTTTAACTACACTGCCTGCAATCCTTCAATGGACTTGATGTAATATTCTAATTTGGCTAATTATTATAAAATTTATAGACACCTATCAGGTTAATTTTGACACATTCATCTCGTAGTGAATTAGTGACCTGAAAGTTGATTAGTTAATTAATGCTGCGAGAAAAATTGAGATTAATTTCAAATCTTCGGCTAGGTGCCCATGACTAATTGCGTATCTAACCTAAATAACGAGAATGACAGTAAAGATTCAGGCGGACCTACCTGATTTAAATCGCTATGCAATTAACTAATTTAAATTGATTTTGCGACTATCAATATGACTGCGATCTGTTCATTCTCAAGTATGTCTACCCACTTTATTGTGGTATTTTTTCATCAGATTTCTGTACGATAGATATGTATATTAATGATTCACTAATTATCACCTAGAGAAAGCTGATTAAATTGAAAATATATAAATTTTTAAAAATTTTGACAACTGAATTTCTGCCGATCCAGCTGAGGGCTTTAATAATTTTATCGGCTTATTTACACTAATTTCAGAGGTAGGTAATAGGCCGGTGACATGCGGCATTGTCTACATAGAGACGAAGCAAAATATACCTATTTAAAACGCAATCGAATCCTGGCTGCCTTTGTTTAGCCTCCAGTGGTCCAGCAGATATATTTGGGTTTTTCACATAAATGGCTTAAATAGCATAACTTATACATCACTTAGTTCTACAGAAAGTACAGATTTGAAGTATAAATTTTAGTTTTAACGAAATGTTCACGAGTTAATTGACGATGACACGTCCTTTCTACACATCAATGTAATACGAATGCTCTAGACATTAAAATGCATCACAACTTGAGTACACATGCGGTAGCTATGGATAGTCAGGGGAACGTGTTGACAAAAATATATATATTAGTCCAGAACGTTTAAATCCAATAAATACAATTAAACTCTTATACGAGCATATATTTGTCGAGCGCTGACAACAATTATTAAAATCAAGGGTTCGAGCTTGATGTAAGCACCAATCTCATAATATAATATGTGTCACTAGAAGCTAAGCATTGTATAACATAGACATGGTTGGTCAATTTTCTTTGCTACCTTAATGCTTAGTTTATAATGTAAAAATTGTTATGGGATTGGTATTTATATCAAGCTCACAGCATTTATTTAAATAAGAACCAAACCATTTTTAATAGTTGTTTTTGTTGTTGTTGTATGTTGCCGAGAACCGATGTATATATGCAATAAGCTTATTTATGTTTCTTCCATATATATATATATATATATATATATATATATATATATATATATATAACATGAGTAATGGTTTCCACTAATGGTTCTGCACAGAGTAGCAAAATTCAACAGCCATATGTTAAATAATATGTATAAGCATTGTGTAAATAGATCAATAGATCAAATTTAAGATACTTTGTCAGTTGTAAATTCTTATTATTGTTAAATATTGAGTACACACTTGTTGAAGAGATCCGGAAATATTTATACTAATTAAGGAAGTGACAAATCGCATGCAATAACTAGCTTGATATCAATGAAATGAAATTTAAACAGTGTTCATTTCTAGTTTGCAAGCTTGGTTTGCATAGTTTCTATCACCAGCCGCACAATCAATCCTCAAAATCGAAATGTACCAGTACGCACTGTGAAAATTCTATTTGCATACCTAATTTGATAAGTGAAATTAAGGTAAAAGTAATTTTTTGTAGTTACCATTATCTGGAGACTGGAATACATTATACTATGTACTTTATTAGTTCGCGCACGTGTGTATGGGTGTATTTATGATTGTATGCTGTCGTTTTTTTGAGGTATTGTTTGAGGATCAACATGCTGCTCAGTTTAATTTTGCAAAAGTTTTGATCTCTTATAACAGCAGCGCACTTGAACTTTGTCAAGTAGGCGTCACTAGACTTGCTATTTACATTTTTTCCCCGTCGCGATGTCGTTTAATTTTTTTCTTATGAATTCCATTCTGTCATTAACATTTCTTAAGTTATAGAGGTTATAAGACTGGAATTTATATATATATATATATATATATATATATATATATATATATATATATATATATATATATATATACATATATAATTTGTCCTCGTCAATGATGTAGCTCTTCTCAAGTACTCCACATAAATTATTCTGACTTTATATCTTTTTACTTTTTTATATCAATCTATTTATTTACATATCTATCTATATTCAAATACTTTAATTTTTACCTTTTTATAATTATGTATATTTAGTGTTTCATAAATTTGTATATATTGGTATTTTGACGCTTGGATCATTCATATTTTTACCGTAAAATCTGACTTTTGACGCTGCGATTACTAGCTACAACCTTTTATTGAAAATATATCTTACCATTATTTTTAATTATGGTTGCGAGTTTTATATAAACACAAATCTATTATATATATATATATATATGTGTTCAACGCGATGGGATGTGTCGCAAACTGCTCTAAATCTGATTATTGTAACCGTTGTCGTTTGTTTTTCTTCATTGGGATTGGGACAGTCGGTCGAGTCGGATTTGGTAGATGGGAATGGACCTATAGTATAAATGACTTGGCCATAATGGTGTTGTGGAGAGGTTTAGTTTGCCTTACATTTGTGTATTAACTATATAAATATATACTTGGTAACTAGATCCTCCTCCTCCTCCACCTCGTCCCCATAAATCTTTAGAAGCTTTTGTATCTAAATTATTATTTTTGTTATGATTATATATTGTTTTAAATTTTTCATGCATATTGTTGTTATTTTTATTATGGTTTTATGACCATGAAACCCATTAGTTTCTAATGACTTTTTGTGGCTGCGCGTGATGATGAATAAAGGTAGTCTATGAGGACAGGTCGCATAAAAGATGATAGCACAGTTTGCGGTGGTTCAACGGCCGTTGATCACTATATTTTATGTAATGCGATTGGAGTTTATAGCGAGCATACAACTCGGATTTAATTAATTGTTATGTCCACTCGCGCAATCCATTCGTGTTTAATTGCATAAATCTTACTAATTTTTATTTCTTTCATTGAGCAGTTTTCACTAGGCTGCTGAGAAAACGTGTCTGTGAAGTATTTGTTCATATACAAAAAATGACGACTCATCATTCAATTCTATTTTGCTTAGAATAGTCTTATACTTGAATATTTCTGCCTGTTTAAGTTTCCAAACTATTTATCTATAGATTTCCGATATCAAACAAACGAATGCATAAATTTATTATTCAGTCACAGACGTTTTTGTAACCTAGCTGGAAAGGTGTAATCCTATTCACGCTGCCAATACTTGCTAGTTAACTACACTTTAGTAGGAGCCGGATCTACGTTCCAAATAAATTATGTAATTAAACGAGCATTGCTTGCGTGGGCGGTGATAACAATTAATTAAATCAAGGTTGCGATCTTGATATAAGCACCTGACCTATTATGTGCATATCTTTGGCAGTATAAACTACAAATTGTGTAATGTAGAGAAGGCAATGCATTCGGTAGACCGGTTTCGTCCTTATTGGAAACTCATCACGTACTGTTCAGAATTTGCCACAGACAGGGCTCGAACCATGGCATGTTTGCTTTGAAACTTGCTGCTTTCAAAACTGAGCCATGTAGTGTGGTTTCTGTTCTGTAATGGCAGATTAGGGGCAGTTAGTCGGAAATTTAGGTCTAATGGGATATTATATAGCTCCAAATGAAGGAAAGGCTAACTGAGAAACAGTATATAACAGAAAATTGTGTGTATTGTGCCGCAGGCTGGCTCAATGGCTAGAGCAGCAGATTCAGAAGTAGACGTGCCTAGGTTCGAGCCCTGTCCGCGGCAAATTCTGCACAGTACGTGATGAGTTGCTAATAAGGACGAAACCGGTCTACTGGATGAATTTCCTTTTTCATACTATGCAAAACTTCGTTTATACTGACAAATTTATGTACATAATGTAACAGGTGTTTATGTCAAGATCGCATCCTTGATTTAATTAATTATTTTATAAGTTTCTGCGTTCATTTTCCCCTCGTTGTTTGAAAATTTATTTAATGGGTTCCGCGTGTAGCAAAAACTCTTAAAATGGATAGCCAGTAACTAAGAAACTCAATCGTCAAAATGGATTACACATTTTACTTACCTTCGGAACATCCTCTTGGTCCTATATGGGCTGGCCTATTACCAGGTACACAGTAGTTTTGTTTTTTCACATTGTGTGTACGTTTTTATGTGTTGTATGTTAGCTGACACTTTCATAGTTTGGTAAGATTCGTCATATTTGCAGTTATATCTCGCTTTTTACCTAAGTTTTGCTTCTTCAATAACCATCCAGATTTTTATATTATAAATGTATTTGATAATTTATCTAATTTTATACCAATTTTTTTATTAATAATTAACAATATTTATCGACATAATAACTTCTTATTTTTTGACGCACTAAACTTAGCGGATATTTACAGATATTCAAATATATTCGTATATATATATAATATGCGTTTATCAGAATATTAATTTTTTATCAATTTTTCTTCGCGGTCATGAGAGTATTTGCACCTGGACTGCTGAATGGAATATCCTTAGACAATTAAATAGCAAGCATTTTTTCGGCGTAGCTTTGAAAATTTTCGTTTGTTCTTCAATTTTTATCTTGGCCGTGATCCTTGTCCAAGTGTATGTCTTCTTATTCGAACACTTCACAAGTGCAATGTATGTTATATTCCGTTTTCTCTTATATATTTATTTGTATACATAAATATATATTTATAAATATATCTATAAATTCAAAAGTTAATCTATACTAACTTTGGTGTGTTTAGGTTATACATATATCTAACAAACACAAACACATGAACACCTATATATATATATATATATATATATATATATATATATATTTTATTAAATTTTTTCCGGTTTATTTACTTCCTTTTTGTGCGATTAAATTCAACTCCCAGTTATTTTAAGGCCATTAGATGCGGAGCGAACTCACATCCTTCTCACCTGGAAATTTTAAATGCTTATTTTGAATAATTGGTATGGGTTTCCTTATAACAATTTTGTTAGACCTAACAGGAGTGCATTTTTAGAATTTTACATATTTATTTGATCGGTATCGTGTTTTTAAAATGCCGTTAGATATATGTGCTCTCCGTTTCTACATAGCGAGTTACATATTTGTAAATCAGAACAATTTGTATAAGGTTATGGCGGTCAGCATGGTACAATTTGGAACTGAACTTTTCTTTATTTATAATTTCGTGCCTTTTTTGAAAAGACCCCCAAATTCGCATATCAATATTCTGTTGTCGGAAAGTTTTACTGTTGCTTCAATTATTGGCAAAAATGGCGTCTCGAACCGGTCTCGTATTTCAAAGAAATCATTTTCAGTTCCTTCAATACACTTATCGATATAGTTTATTCGCAATATCTTATTTTTCCAGTCGAGTGGATTTTTTTATGCTCTGTCAAATACCAGCGTTAATGCGTTTCGAATTTTATATGCTTTATTCAGATTAAAATGCAAATACAGCTTATGGGCTTCGAACTGTTAGGGTATGACAAATAAATTCTATCATAAAGCGAATTATATCTTTCCTTTAGTGGTAAAAAAATAGTAAAGTTGTTATGCATTCAGGAGTTTTATTCTTCTGATTATTTGCAGCTCAGTACATTTAAGCACGTATTTCTTAATAATTAAGGATTAGATGTTCGCTCTTATATTTGTCAACGTGTTTTAATGATGACCCTCTTTAGTTGGCATTTCCATTAGCAAATTTGTGACACTGAGCTCAAATTAACGAGTTAACATTTTATATTATGTTTGTGAGTGTATATAATGTGTGTACCCGGCATTTTCAGCAAAAAACACTGCACGCGAGTTTGCTTTATGGGAGAGCCGGATTCTTGTGTGTCTGTTTGCAGTCGTACTCTGATTGGTATCATTAAAGATCGAAACGCATCAGTGCCTGTAATTGACGGTAGTTCTTCTGTTTTCCGATGAAAAAATAAAAGACAATTTTTTTCTCATACTCAAGATGTTATTTAAATAATTATTAGTGCCATCAGCAAAATAAATGTTAGTTTACATGCATCACCTATAATCATGTTTAAATGATTGCCACTTCATTTAGCGAACCTAGTGAAAAGCTTTTATTGCCAAGTGGCTTCAAAATGTTTTAATTTGAAAGTTCTTCACGGTATTTATTATTTCTCCAAGTATATTATTAATAAATCTTATGATATTTGCTGATGTATTGCTCGTATGCATAGTCAAGCTTTTTCCCGTTAATTTGTATTATCTCGAATAAAGCAGCTAGCCTTAAATGTGATATATTTCTATAAGTACATTGATTCGTGTCTTCTGGTTATAATGAAATATTAGTTTTCACTGAAATGAACAAAATAAATGCAAATAAAGTTTTATCGCATATTTGTCAATGATGAAATTCTGTATTTGACATTTTTTGCAAACATATAATAAATATTTGCATAAATTGCTTTGCGTTTAATTCAGTAAAAAAACAATTTAGACGTGAACCAATCCTCGTTTAAATTATTAATTATTTCAATGGAATGAATCTTTAATTTTATAGTACACTAGTGTTGCAAGCACTCAATTCTTCGATTGGTTATGCTTCTGAGAATTTTTGTACGCTCCTCCGTGGCCCTCTGAAGACCAAAACGAATCATTATTCTTAACTGATGATTGTTCTTTTAATTTATGAGATTAGTAAACATTATATACGAGTTTATTTAGATCAATGTTAAATTATACAAATTAGGCATCGTATAAGATACAACGGTGACTCGTCCAGTTGACTGGTTCTATTCGTACTGAGAACTCTTTGAGTAGTGTTCAGAATTTTTGTCGCGGACAGGGCTCAAGCCTGGGCACGTTTACTGCGATGTCTGTGACTCTATCCACTGACAAATAACAGTTGACAGTAAACATTTACAGTAAAGTATAATGCACGTGAGTCTACCAGAGGTTCAAGCTGCGTATCCAATCATTATTTCCTTAGATAAGCATTGTGGTTTGATTCTCGTTAATCAGTTTGCTGTCGTATTCTAATGATGTTCAGGGGTGTTTGAACGCTTCAGTACGTGTGTCTGGCGGTAGGTTTTCTATGTTGAACAACTGGTTAGATACATTGGTACTCGTATTTATCTCAAACTCATTAACCTATTTTAAATAATTATCATCACCAGCGTAATCAATAATTATATACTTACAACAAGTCTGTCAGGGCTTCTTTACCATCGCCTACACGGCATTACTAACAAATTTACTAAATTATGCTGGTGAGTGTGATACCAGTCCTTTTTGGAGCTTGTTAATATAACTGTTTTCCGCGTTGTGTAGCATCTCACGATTACACGTGAGCACTACAGTGTTATTCTTTATAAAGATACAATATGCTTGATTAAAATTATTTTTGGCACCACCCGCGCGGTAAAAAAATACTTTAGCGGATGTTTTCTGGCAATTTAAAAAAAAACTCATATTTGCCGTTATATGTGTTTCTTGATATAATGTTATATTACGTGTTTACATACTATAATGACCAAAGGAAAACACATTATGTGAAATAAAAATACAATGGTATAAGGTGAAAATGCAAAAATTTCCTGCATGTGTACGCACGCACTAAATTAATCATTCATTGATTTCGTAGGTAGTCATTATAAGTATTTAAATCAAAGTTGCGGGCTTGAAGTAAACACCAATTTCGTTGTATATACATATACTTTCCTGTACAAACTTAGCTTTGTATATGGTAGCAGATATTGGTTTCGGCCTCATAGAGAACTCATGAAGTGCAGTCCAGAATTTTGCCACAGGCTTGGCTCGAATTGGGGCACATTTGTTTCGCAGTCTGGGATTGTCCACTGCGCCACCCTACCACATCAGAGCAAAAATATCTTGCTTGCGCATGTGCGAATGTAGCACCAATTTGTTTTTTATCTTACACTAATCATAATTTTTAGTAATGTTTAAGCGTTTTTGATATCGGCTGCAAAATCAGCCTTCGTCTAAAATGATAGCTACTTAACCTGGGCACGAACTAACTGAACTGCAATTTATTCACCATAATGAGGTAGCTTTATAGTCATTGATGCGTACTCTTCTTCGTTTGGTAAACACACAGTCTATCTATTTGGAATTTGGTTTATTATTGTAATTGATATAGCTTGACTTCGGTAGGCATTTTCACACATATATATATATATATATATATATATATATATATATATATATATATATATAATTATCCATTAGTACGTCATTTGTTAGTTGGATGTTGTTTTTTAGTTGTTTCCTTTTAGGTCGAGAGCAAATCTGCTCTTGATGCATTGTGTTTCAAGTTTTTTGCATAAGATTGTACTACATAATGTTAATAGACACATATTTAATGGACTAATGGGTAAAGGTCATAAAGAATCCTTTCTATTAATTGGTTTTATTTATATTTAGAACGTTTGAACAACGTATTTAGATCATTTGAAATTTACTGCTTATTTTTAATTTGTTAGACTACTTGGCTTGTACATTTCATTTAATACATAAAAAATTAACGGATATATATATATATATATATATGTATATATATGTATATGTATATATATGTATATATATATATGACGCATTAAATAAACAATACATCGTTTTAAACTAGGAAAACTTTATCGATTTATGTACAATATGTGAGCATAGACTACGGTTTCCTGTGGGGATTCATGATTTGGTCCCAGAGATAACCTTGTTTTTGATTGCGTGCTAATCAAAGCCGACGAGCGGGATGTACTTGATGTGTCTGATTTTGAATCACTTGTCGTCAATGTTTTCTCAAAAATCCAATTGATGTGAAAGAATTGAATGAGAAAACCTAATTGACTCTTGTGTATCTTAGCAGTAGTTGTGTCACTTATATATATATATATATATATATATATATATATATGATGATGATGATGATGATGATGATGATGATGATGATGATGATGATGATGATGATGATGATGATGATGATGATGATGATGATGATGATGATGATGATGATGATGATGATGATGATGATGATGATGATGATGATGATGATGATGATGACTTACAATGTTATATTAAATCTCACAAAGTAAGCTTATTTTATATGCATATGTTGTTGAATGACTAACTAATTTATGTTACATATAGACTGAATGTCTTCGAATAGACTATAGTCTGTAATTCTCAATTCCTGTAACCGCAAGAAAACAAAATCTTTTTAAAACTTAAATTCAGTCTCCAGTGAGAGCTATACACGTTTTTTTGTGAAATAAGTTGGGATTATACAATTAAACAATCAATGATTTCGCGATGGTGATGACAATTCATTAAATTAAACGAGCTTGGGATTAACACCAACCTGATAGTATCTCATTGCATTTCACCAGTCGTCGAACAACATAGCAAAACTACCGCCAGCCGCCAGTTCGACGACTGATGAAATACAATGGGATTGGTGTTTACTTCAAGCTCGCAAACTTGATTTAAAGAATTGTTACCACCACCCGCGCAATCAATTATTGTTTAAATGAAAGTATCTTACTTGTTGCACAATGCAGCAGTAGGATCTGTGTTTATTTCAAGCTCGCACACTTGAAAAATGTATACGCTAGAATTGTTAAATATTCGCTTTGTGATGTACCAAAACATTTGCTGTAACAAATTATCATGCAAACTACACAGAAATCAATTTATTCTATTGCTGACATAAACAGTCGTAAAGTTACTCTCTTGGTACACAGCTTTGATATTGTTACTTAGTGAAAAGTCGACATATGGCATTGCACTTAAGACACTGTTTGAAACTATCATAAGAACACTAATGGAATAAAAGTTACCTATATATTTGACTGTCTAAAATAAACTAATAGGTTGTGTACTTTGTGTGTGTTGGCCAAATGTATAATTTTTTTCTTTTGGTGAAGCAGACGTGAATTTGCCATTCCCGACAAAGCCAAAATGGGGCTTTATTAAAGCATGTTTTAGCCAGTCGTTAAACTATAGCAAAACACGATTTCTAGATTATATTCACTAAAAATAAATTAGTTAGATTTTTAGTGTTTTACATTTAAAGTTAAGTTTTTACCAATTAGTTTATCATTCCGTCCACGTAATCTTATATCGTGCTGTTTCAGTGATGCAGTTGTGACAATTTCGTGATATTGTTAGTTTTGGCGACTAACTGGGAAGAAAGAAACGCTTTTATGCAGAGCTTTGCATCGTAAAGTTTATTTTTATCACTTTTTTCACTTACTATTTTCATATGATTTGGCTCCAAGCGCAAAATAAGGTACAAGAAATGCCGGCTTCTAGTTTTAGGTTTTTTATTCGGGTGATTTATCTTATTTAAAAAATTGTAAATATACATTTTAAAATATACTCAGAGTTCCTGTTTACTCAAAAGATGGTGTTCATTTTTATTAATCATTGCTGATTGCCCTCTGCCGAAGAGTTGGAAAACAGTGGACCCGCTTATTAATAAAGCTGCTATTATAACATTTATTTATTGGATTTTTTATAATGGTTACTACTACTTTTACTACTATCACTGCTGCTGCATCCATTAGTCTTACTACGTCTAAAACAACTTGACTACTTTGTTTACTTCTATTATTGCTAATTTTGACAATAATAGATAGTTATTATCATTTTTGCTTAAATTTCTTTTGAAAATTGTGATTAATATTATCAATTTTCGTCTATTAATTCTAGTTACTGAATTCATATTGTTAATTATTTCTCTTAATTTGCTAACTTATGGATAGGTTTCGATGGAACAGCAATCAATGTTGATGAAAGCGACACCGGTATTTCATCTGGTCAGCATGTTATCACCGGCTACAGCGTTGATGGTCTGCCTATCGAAGGATTAACCTACGATATACAGCAACAAGTTAGTAACACCTTTCATCTATCTTGACTGGATTATTTTTTACAAAAAAATTAATACAAATGGTAAAAAGTATGACAATACATAGTTGATAAACAAACCTGGAATAGATTTGCTATCTAATGCTAATTGTTTAAATGGCAGCAATTGTGTCTTGTTTAGCATAGCAATGTAATTAACACTATTATACTTAAAAAACTTTTCTTCAAGAGTGACGATTGATAGTGATGGATGGCTTGCTTACATCAAAACAATGCTGTTGGTGTAAAAGTAGAACAAACTTGAAACATATTTTGACTATACTCATAGGATGTCCATTTGTTACAATCCTAAGCTGTGCTTCGAAAATCGTCTTCAGACTCAGAAGCCGTGTTAACAGCTTTCTTATTCCGGTCGCCAACAAACTGCCTACTTGGGCTTTATACTATTATTTGCAGAAGTATTGGTATTTACTGTAGCTGTTTTTGTCTAAAACTGCAAGTCATTAGAATCGTATGACCATTTTTCTAGGCACCCACTGTCATGCACTTGTACGGTCTTTATGTTCGCCGGTGAAAGTACCAGACCTGTCACGTCGTGGGAGCATTGTACATCGATGCATTAGTTCGGTTCTGTTTACCTCATCGCCAGTTGCGTGTCAGGATGCATTAATCAGGTGCTAAGTTTACGACATAATTGTCCTAACTGGCTACTCTACCATATACATCATCGAATCCAAATATGGAACGTCTATCGTATTACCTGGGATACTGTCTGTGAACCCAACCGACACACATCTCGCTGGTCTCCAAAATTAATTTCAGTGGGCACATTTTACCTTTGAAGAATTATATTGGCAATTTCATGGCAGTACACTTAATTTTTATGACGGTCACTTGATCAAGCCATACCTTTTGGAAATTATAGATTTTCATTTATGTATTTTTGTGCATACAAATGTGTGTTTATTTGTATTTATTTGTTCTTTTGTATGTATGTATGTATGTATGTATGTATGTATGTATGTATGTATGTATGTATGTATGTATGTATGTATGTATGTATGTATGTATGTATGTATGTATGTATGTATGTATGTATGCATGTATGTATGTATGTATGTATGTATGTATGTATGTATGTATGTATGAATGAATGAATGAATGAATGAATGAATGAATGAATGTATGTATGTATGTATGTATGTATGTATGTATGCATGTATGAATGAATAAATTTATGTATATATGTATGTATGTATTTATGTATGTATGTATGTATTTATGTATATATGCATGCATGTATGGATGAATAAATTTATGTATGTATGTGTGTATGTATGCATGTACTCAATTTTGTATGTGTGCGCACAAATGTATGTGTGTTAGTGTGTTTGCACTTTGGCATTTAGCAATGAAATGGAAACACCCAATATCTCATTTAAAATTATGAACTGTTGACAATCACTAGTTACAACTTTATAAATTCCACTGTAATTGCAAAAACAGTTTGCCTCCTTCTATTTCTTTATCCAGCATGAACCACTGCTAGGTGGACAGACCTTGGCTCACGCTGATGGCATTCTTCTTAATTCATCGGGCATTCCAATTTCATCTAACGCAGCAACAATACTATCGGCTAGCTGTGCTGGGACAGGTCTTCCATCTGCTATCTATTGGAAAGAGTCATTTCCGGACAACCCACACATTACTAGTAATGTAATCTCCACAAACGGAACTCTTCAGAAGATGCACACTGCTAACCATGGTCTACCGCAGACACTACAACTTCATTTGCACCCACAGCACCAGTACCCCCAGCAGCAGCAACAACAACAACAACTATCGTTGATGGGAGAAATGTCTACTCAACATGTCAGCAGTTTTGGTGTACCGTTGGTGCAAGCCAGTTCAGAGGGTGTACCTTCGGTAGCTAGCTCGGATCCCAGTCAGCTGGTGATTAATGCATAACATTATCTATAAACAACGAGTTCATAGAATACAGGGAGTGTTAATAACAAAAATGAAAGATAAACTGCAATCATCATATATATATATATATATATATATATATATATATATATATATATATATATATATATATATATATTGCGATTCTTCACATATGGTCAGTTACTTTAGCTATACTTCTATTCTGTAAAATCTCAACGACCTCGATATGCCTATTTAACTAATCTATAATTTGTTTCATTCCTTATCTAGTCGTCATGTTAACACTTCCAGTTAGTCAACCTGCTTTTTAAACAGATTACTCTTCTTAATTTGCAAACATTTCGTCTAATCTGCTTCCACGAATTACTGAGATGAGAGTTTCACTGGCTTACGTCTCACTGCGTAGGATACCTTGAAGTCATTATTTGGTTGTTTACATTTAATTATTGTCTTTTGTTGAGTTGGGGTCAGTAGGGCAATTATTTTACAATCGATAATTACCAACTTTTCTTGCAATTTGAAAGTGGTTAATTTCTTCTAGCATGCCTACTTTAGGCAATTTTTTGTTGAAATCCTATCATTATTGCAATATTTTTTAAAAGGAAAATTATCAGTGTCATTATTATTGAACTTGCTCATTTAAAAGAGTGAATTTTATTTACGTCGTTACTTGGCGTTTTTATAATCCAGTTTTGCCATCAGAGTATGTATATATGCAATTGTAATTAAGAAAAGCCCTTCGTAATCATTACAGATCTTTTATAAAATTAATTACGCATGGAAGAATTTTAAAGTATACAGCTTTGATACAAATTTTATTCATCCGCTTCAGTTGGACGATTTTTGGTGTATTTAGTTTAAAACAATAAAATAATAATAAATATTTGTTAAAACTTGGCTTTGACTGAAAGTTTTACCGCAGCTTATTCATAAAACATGCGCTAAGTCAAGTTGCATTGTTTCTGAACAAAAATAAAATCGATACGGACGACTTACTCATTTAGGAAACTAACCTGAATGCGATAGCACCGTCGATGATAATATAATGATAATCGTGTTTTCCCATTTTTATTTGTGAGTCTAACTGCGTCGACATTCCTCTTTTCGCAATGAATGGAGACTTTGCCTGTTCGATTTCCGTCAACAGTCTTTGCTTGGGGTATTAGATTGATCACATTTATCACTCTATCCGTTTTTCAGGTTATATATATATATATATATATATATATATATATTTATATATATATATATTTATATATATATATTTATATATATATATTTATATATATATATATATATATATATATATATATATATATATATATATATATATATATATATATATATATATATATATGGGTTCGGGGGTGATTGATTGCTTTTTTTGCATAGTCATACAATTTATCAAATTACGATATAATTACACTTTAGTGTAGCATATTTCTTGATTGTAAATATATTTCAATAAG
Source organism: Eudiplozoon nipponicum (assembly GCA_029291075.1). Taxonomy (NCBI): domain Eukaryota; kingdom Metazoa; phylum Platyhelminthes; class Monogenea; order Mazocraeidea; family Diplozoidae; genus Eudiplozoon; species Eudiplozoon nipponicum. The sequence continues at coordinate 14,642 of JAQBSW010003357.1, read as the reverse complement.
CTTACAAATATTTTATTTTAAATTGCGCACTTCTTTTGCAAGAGGAGGTTGCGAGACCAATGAAACTGGATCATTGTAGCCTTTATCTCAGGACTTATACTTCGTTGGATCTTTGTTTTGAATCATTGTGTTTTTGGAACCACAACATCAGTAATCATGAAGGTCAGTGATCATCAAATCGATGATAATGTTTAATCCTAAATTTATTTACCCATCTTTTCCTCCGCGTCGATGGACATTATTGGTAGTTTTCATTCTTTATTTATGCAAACTGAAAACGTCTTACTGTGTGTGTGAAAGAGTTGTTTCAGACCCGCTGACGTAGTTCTACTCATAACGAACTGTCTTGTATTTATAAATTCATCATTTGCTGAAGTTTTGCCTCTGTTTTTCGTCTCTATGGTGTATAAATTCTATAAATCACGGATGCATTTACTTGGTTAAACTGATCTACGTATACTTTGCTTTTCTACAAAACGTTGTCTAAACAAATTATGCCGTGTCCAATCTAATGAAGCGTATCCGACATTAAAGTAACAATTTTTCCATGAGGTCAAATTTCTTTTGATTTCTGCTTGCCTAATAGATCGATTGATTGACTCTATGACTGCCCGCTAATCGCATTGGAAATCTGCATGAATGGTCAGATGTTTTTATGATATTCCTTTGTGCTCTTATTAACCACCGAGTAGCTTAACGTAAGAAACACTCAAAAAGTAAAAGTACGAAACATATTGAAATAAATTTTGGTGTACGATGTTGTACGTATTCCCAGAAGTTCTACGACGGGCCTTGTGGCTTCAACACTACTATGGTTAACATTTCCATTGCCGTTTCATTGCCACGTCTTACCACCTGGATACATTTTTTATATTGGAATGCAGACGATATGTTCGCCTGATTAACTGCGGAAATTCAATCAGTTTGATTCTCTTTGTCGCTGTATATTTTTCTCACAACTTTGGCACTTTTATTTTATACTAGTGATTCTTATCACAAGATTATCTTCGGCCATTATAATGGTCAATAATGCCTATACAATTTGGAATCTATATATGAATAGAGCGTTTTCTTTTTAAGTTTAAGTTTAGGTATAGCCAATTCTCTCGTTTTTCTCTTTAACCTTTTATGTCATTCTGCCTGTTTTTGGTCAAAAGACTTTTTTGTTTTCAGATTATTTCTGAGCATGAATTTGGCCTAAATTTCAATTTCTATATCCGCTGGTTTTTGGCATAATTATGTGAGGAATACAACGACGTATACATACGCACACAGTATAACTGAATCCCTACATACTTTCGTTTGATTACTTTAGGATAATACTTCTGTTTATTCTCGCCGAACGTAGATAAACATAGTAAATGGTGTTTTTTCTGGATAAATACGCACAGTTTATATATATATATATATATATATATATATATATATATAAATGAATAATCCCAATTACAGCTGAGCAGGTTTATTTCTCCTTGTTCATGGAATAGCAATCATAAGTAATACCGATCTAAGTCATGTTTGTAAAGTTTAATGATGGGTGATTTTGTAAAATATTTTAATGAAAACCTGCTAATTGGGCGATTTCGTTGTTGCCTCTTTACTCTTTCTTGCAATTGTCGCTTCTTCACAATTTGTGCACAAATTTTATTTTAATAATACTTTTCAATAATTTATTTGCATTATATATATATATATGTGTGTGTGTGTGTGCGTGTGTGTGTGTGTTTGTTTGATTTTTAGCAGGTTGTTTTCTATTTTCCGCACTTTCAAGTTAGAAGGTAAGCTAATACACCACTATCATTATGGCTGGTCTTGTGCTTAGGTGAAACAATAGTCTGGACTTGGTTTATGGCGCAATATTAACGTGGGGGCTCCTTATGGTTGACATTTAAAAAGATTATTTTCAATCTACTTGATAATTGACAGATTTTGTGCAGGACCAATATATGCCCATTATTGAATTTACACGAGTTTTCGACTCATGTTAAACGAGCAACGATGGGGTTACACCTGGTTGAGCGGACGTGAAACTAATTCGTTAAGTAGTCAAGTAGTAAATCTTAATATTTCTTTGGTGATTAATACATTAGCAAGTGAATAACTTGTTAGAAAATTAGCAGATATTTCTAAATTATTGTGAATTAAATTCTATGATTTATTTTTTGCACGATCACATGCCTGTAGGAAGCTGCTCTTTAGACTTGAAACAAATGCAATGCCTTTATTTCCTCATTGCTATTGTTTAGAATGTAGTCTTCCATATTTACAACAATCTTCATTAATTGTGTCGGTTTTTAAGTATGTTAAATTTGCGGTAAAAGTTTACATTACTGGGTGATAACCTTGAAAAATTTCACGTTAATGCATACAAGATGCAAAAGTTTGTACTAACAGTGAAGTTGGTTGTTTATTTGTCGCTTTGAATTTAATTTTGGCGCCTTTGGCCTTTTAAACACTTGACCAATGCATCCGTTTCCCTCGTATCGAGGGGATAATTGGGCCTGACCTTTAGTTTATAAGTTGTTTGTTAAAACGGCTAGAAGACTAGTAATTCTTGTTGTTCTTCTTGTACTTTTGGCATATTCACCTTTTACAATTACCTTCGCATTGCTCTCTTAATCTATTGGCCAGATAGTCACCTTGCTATTCAAAGATAAGGCAAACAAGCCTTTGTTTACACGACCGTACACTGGAACGTATTTTGTTTAAAAACAGTTAGCTTCAGCATATTTGGCAAGTCGTCAATTAATTTCACATCCTTAGCATAAAGCATGTCGGTCAGTATGGCAATCCACCATACAATGTGAACGTATATATAACTAGTGCCAATTTCACTATTTACGGTATATTGCGCTTATCCTCACTCTGGAAATTATCTATGAAGTATTCTCGTGATTTCAGCCTTGAATAGCCATCCTCAGCTTTATTGTCAAACTTGTGTGACGAAAGTTTGAATTTGATTCAAACGTGTGTTGACAACAACTTTTGTCATTTTTTTAGCTTTGACATCGACACAGCCAAGGGTGTTTATTCCACGTCTCTATTGTTTCTATCGGCATAGGCAAGATTTAGTGCGCATTTAAATCCAAACGCATTCACCTGCATTGTTTAGCTAGTATAAAAGTAAACCCGTAATTTTTTTGGTTTTTCTAAAAAGACGAATGTTAATATGTTGGCTTTTTGATTGATTTCTTTTTCTGCTATTTTAAAATAGGAATAAATGTGTGCTATTTGTGAAAATAAAATCGTTGGAGTACTAAAATCTCATCATTTGTCTGTTAACGCTTTTCGATTTATTGTAACTACGTTTACGTTTTAGAATGCAGACAGTGAGAAATCGAACGTTTCGCTGTTTACTTTTTGTGCATCTTTTAGAAGTGTTAGGTTATCTTATTATTAAATCATATTCACCTGTTTAGTCTCATAGTTTTTAATCTTATGCAATCATATCGAATATTGACCTCCTATCGTGGCATTCTCGATCTGTTTTAAATATACACTAAAAGAACACCGCTCGTTGTTCACATCGATTGCCAATGTTTGAACACCCTGCTTTGTAGTCAATGTTTTCCTCGCGAAGAATTAGAAAAACACTCAATGCAAAAATTCTACGTCTGTTATCAATCAGTTTACCGCAAATCGGTAAACCTACAATACAGATCATTAGATTTTTGATAGAATCATTAAATTCGACCTAATAGGTTGTGACAATTCTTGTTAGAGCAAGCCAAATAACATGAGTGTTTTTCTCGTCTAAGACAACAGGCTTAGGTGAATGGACCGTTCTTCATTTTGCTATAAATCTACATCAGCGATGTCATGTGTAAAATGTTTAATATAGTGAACAAATATGCTTCACTGTTTTTGGCTTCTGATTAGACGAGATCTAGTTTAGGCTCTATAAGCACTTGGCTGTTAGGTAGATGTAATTTTTGCTAACAAATTACCCGCAGATTTGCATTACAGAGCAAAATGGTGTCGCCTTTTGGTTGAATTGCTGACTAAGTGAACTGCATGTGTGTTTCTGTTCTTTGTTAACAGAGAATGCATGATTCTAATCAACTCGATACTTTTCCAGTGACCCTCGTGATGTTGCTTATTATTTGTAGAAGAATTACTTACAATCCCGGACGCATCATCCAAAGGCGTTAATCGCATTTATTAATAGATTCTGTTTTCGACATAAATATTTGATACTTCTAAAAATAGATTTTTTCAATAGGCCTTAGTTTAAACTGACAATATTTTAATAAAATTCGTCCATAATACTTATATATATATATATATATATATATATATACTTGTATATATATATATATATATATATAGATTTTATAAATCTTAGATTTCCTGTTTAAAATATCGTTATTATTAAATATAGAGAAGAAAAATGGTTTGTGTCGTCCTCCCTTTATGCTGTTGAAGCTTCTTATTACGATTTTATATCTGATTTTTTGAGTGCTCTTTGTTTTTTTAATTTTTTCGTCGCTGATTTAGTTTTGACTGACTTATTGCGAATTTAGATTATGCTTCAATTGTTTTTTTTTGCATGAAGCTTCATGTTCGCTTCAGAGTAACTGGTTTCCTACTCGAGCTCCCTAATGTAACTGTAAATCACTTTCTAGAATTAATTTTCATATAAGAAAACGTATTGTAAATAAATCTTGTAAAATAACTGTCCAGTTTCCCATATTCCGCAAAAGGCGATAATTTTTCGCATCGCTTTCCCCCATTCTGCAGGCTTACCCCTCGTTGAGTAGATGACAACTAATATGTGTGAATTTTTTTCCATAAATCTGTGTTTCAACTTAAACCACATTTAGTTAAATTCGATCCGAATTTTGTTCCTCAGAAATCAGGACCCAACATTATACCACGATTTTCCGTATTTCTTATCATAAACCTATTCTACATCACACAGTCAATTGATCTAATATTAAGAGAGATAGAATATTGAAATCTGGAATCTTTCTGTAAATCGTTGACAAATGCTTCCACTATAGCATGTGAACGATAGATATTATTGCATATTCCATACATATTCTCCTGAATCGTACCTGAAAAGCGGCTTTTGTATTGTACCAAAGATTTCACTTTTGTGCTAACCGTGGGCCCAGATTATCATGATACCCTTTTTATCGCCTAGTTCTGATGTGCATGACTTGAATGGCGTTATTTCCAATTTTCTTGTTTTTCATAATTCGTGTTTAAATCTGGGCAGTTTACTTACCTTCAAGCAAGTTCCTGTGACTGGAGCAGTTCTTTAGACGTTTTCTCATTGTTTTTTTGTTACAATTCTAGGATATTTTTGTTATTTTGACAGTATACATAGTTTCTTACATGTGTAATTTACTAAATATTTTTTTGTCTCGGTTCCGGAGTGAACATTCTTTTTTTGATCTACTTTCCGACAGTCTAGGCGTTACTACCTCACTAATCGTCTTCACATCTTGTTCATTTGCTTTTAAATTAGGTCTTGTTACTACTTATTTTAACTCAGTTTTTCCTCGATAATGTTTTAATTTCGTTTTGACGAGATAGAGTTGCGTATTTTTATACTAAAACGAACTGTTAAGCTGTAGGTTGTCCAGAAAATAAGTGAGTGTATTTACTTATTCCTGGTACCCAATCATTTAGTCGTATAAATGCTTATAACACCACTGAGATTGGGCAGAACAAAATTTAAATAGAGGATCTCGTTTTTCTATTGCGCCTGTATTTATAGTATTTGCATTTATTAAAAGCTCTACCATTGCCACTCTGTTTCTCTCTTCTTCCGTGTGTCTAGGTATCTATCTTTTATTGTCGATTTGTATGCATTTATATTCGTCGAGCTTAGCGAGTTTAGCTATAACCATTAGATGTTGGTCATTTTCTCTGTTGAACAATGTCGTATGTCTTTTTTTATCACAAACATTTTAGCGAAGTATGTTTTTTTCTCGGTTTAAATTTGTTTTAATTCTTGATATTTTTTGTTGATTAATGCATGTGGCTTGGATGCAATGCGTTCTAATACTTATTTCAAAGTCGAACTCGGCGAACTGACTTGCGAACTATTTTGTGATTAAACTGACTAACATGATTAACGCTGTCTTTACAAATGTACAATTTTAGATGTGTATTTAAGGTGAAACTAACGTAAGTGACATGTCAGGTAGGAGGTTCTTGTAAAACCTTTATTGCAGATACTTCTCACTTTGCACTTGCCCACTGTTTTTTCTTCGAGTGCGTTTTTCCAACATAGACATCAAAAACTATTATTAAAGCACTGTAACTACATCTTTACTTTGGTTTATTTGAAACTGAAAATCAAAATACGTTTAAACGCATCATTTTGTGAAAGAAGTGAAAGACAGATCAATCTTTTCATAACATTAAATTTTTTCCTTCCGGTAAGCGATTCAATTTTTTCATTTGATTTTCAGTATGAGAAACCTCCAAGGATAATTTAATATCTAGTCAGTGGACTATTTTCAAAATGAATATAGCAACATAAAGATAGTGTTGTAGGCCTTGGTAGTTATAACAAATGCTGTGGAATTATTTAACGATGGGTTCCGTGCTGAACCACCATTGAGCATGTTTTGATTACGCAAAATTCCCATGGTTATCTCTTTCACCAGTTATGTTCTTGTATAACCCACGCATTAATATGAATAGTTAAGCGACAGTGAATCAATATTTACATATGCTAATGCATTACTGAATATGGTAACAAACGATAATGATATTTATTAGCTCTTATAAATTACATGAATGAAAAATCCAACCATGAACTTATAAAATGATTCCTGAACATAGATTGTCATCTACTACTAATACTACTAATAATAATTCTACTACTACTAATATTATTCAAATATTTTTTATTATTATCATTTAAATTACTTAAAGAATGATAGCTTCCGCTGAAAGGCGAACTCGACTTTTTTAGTCATACTGCTTCTATTCGAAGAAATACATGTAATGGTGCATTCAAGTATGCATTTTAAACATTTTTCATTGAAAGTGTACATGCTTCTTCCCTTTTTCTTCCTTCTTTTCTCTCTGTGTATATATACGTATATATATATATATATATATATATATATATATATATATATATATATATATATATATCCCTCTGCATATATTTGCGTGCGTCAATCTATTTGTTTTATATTTATTTAATCATACTTTATATTTATCGATGATTCAATATTTTATTGGCGTTATGTTTTTAAATACCACGCTACAAAAAAATGGCTTTTAAATTGAGATTCAACAAGTTACAAACCGTTTTCTGGGCAGTTATTTTCGCTTTTACTTTCTGCCAAGAGTTCTGCAGCTTTCTTGATTGTTCTGTATTCTCAGTTGTATCTTTGAAAGCTTTATTGTCTTTTTGCGTTAGCTCTATTTTAAACCAAGTTCCATGTTCAATTTTTATGTCATTTATTTTCTGCTTTTATGAAAATTAGATAAATTTTAACACCCATCCTGATTTTGTGCAATTCCGCACTCTGAGATGCGAATGGCATGGACATAAAAATAATTTTTTAGAGGCATTTTCTCATTGCATGCACACATATCTGTGTGCATCTATGAACTCTTGTGTTCTTGTATGACTGTATGCATGTATGTGTGTTTGTTTGAATGTATAGTATATGGATACATACTTATTTGTTTTCATGTATGTACGTACGTAGGTATGTATGCATATATATTTATGTATGTATTGAGTATTTATGTATGCATGAATGTACGTTTGTATGTACGCTTGTATGCTTGTATTCATGAATGTATGTTTGTATGTATGTCTGCACGCATTTGTGTATGCATGTAATTATGTAATTATGCATACCTATATGTAGGATATACGTAAGTACGTGTGTATGTATTTATTTAACTATTTATATTTGAATTTGTATTTTAATGTATGTATGTATTTATTTATTTATTTATGTATATATGCATGTATGTATATGTGTGTATGTATGTATATATTTATGTATTTATGTAAGTATGTATGCATGTATGTATGTATGTATGTATGTATGTATGTATGTATGTATGTATGTATGTATGTATGTATGTATGTATGTATGTATGTGTGTATGTATGCATGTATGTATGTATGTATGTATGTATGTATGTATGTATGTATGTATGTATGTATGTATGTATGTATGTATGTATGTATGTATGTATGTATGTATGTATTTTTGTATGTATGTGTGTGTGTATGTATACAAAATGTGTGTTTCTATGCATGCGCATGTGCCAAAATGCACGTTCTTATGTGTCAGAGCTTGTGTGCTTCTCTGATTTGGCTTGTGTATGTTACACTTCAGACTTTTGTAAATTTTTTTGCAGCTTCAACACAAATTTGTTTCATATTGTACGTCTTGTTAGTATTGTACTGGCCAATCAACTTTCATGTTATGAATTAAAATTCAGTAAACTTTAAAAAAATATTTTCTGTCTTTTATTCTGGCTTTATTTTACTTCGTAAAATGAAAAGCTTTGTCATGTTTACCTACAGATCGAAGTTTTATTAATGGGTATGCAGATTTCCGACTTGGAGTTAAAGATTTTTGACTCTTGAAGTCATTTGATCAACCTTTTTAAGGAATTGTATACGCGGGTTCACAAATAAAAATAAGCTATTCATTTATTTTGGCACAATGTGCATTGGGATAAGTTAGCTTGTAAAAGGCCAGGTGAATATACCGCAGTGGGTCTGAACATAAGTTGGAGCAGTTACTTATTTAATGGCTGCTACTCATGTAGCTATTTTAACCTTTTTTCTCTGACTTAGTGATTGATTGGAACGTTTCATTGAAGAATCTGGTCTTCCTTCCTAGGATGTTTGTATGGTTTAGACTCTAAAATCGGATTGTATTGCATCGAAAATAGGCTGATTTGTTTAGATCTGCTGATTTACTCCATTGAAGACCTATTCTTCAATGACCAAGTACTTGTAATTGTCATTTTTTCGATTCGATTTAAAATTTTCGAACGCGATCTTGTGTAATATTCTTGAATCGACAAAATTTCTCTCATTTTGCTAAGTATCAATAGTTAAATAAAATGTGATTGATGCTTGTTTGAAATCCGCAAATTGGTACTAAATAATAAGATGTTCTACGATTAGAGTCCTATGAGCAATAGCTTATTAAATTCCATGAGCTCAGTCAACCAAATACCGGATACGAAATTATGTTTATTCAAATGCATTTGGCTAATATAAACTTCGTTTATAAAATTGTATTAATAGGTTAAGCGCAATGCAAACATATTCATTTAATAAGTCAATTAGGAACGGTTAATTTGATACATAAGTAATAAATTTGGCTTTGTTGCAGAACTCGTGACAGTTTAGTTAGAGTGTGGAAATGGTGTCAAAATTGGCAAGCTGATATTCAATGTATATATCTTTGATATTTGAATTCAAGTGTGAATAGGTACGATAAATGTTCTTCAATTTAGCCCAAAAAGTATGTTTCCTTCGTTTGGAATGTGGTGTCTATGCCCCGTAATAAGTTAAATTACCGATTTAGGTTTAACATTATCAAGACAGCCTATGGTAATAGTAGACAATGTGAAGTCCAAAGATTCTACAAACGACAGATTGGAAGGTTTTTTTTATTATCGCGGGGTTCGAAATTCAAAAATTTAAATGAAGTGACTAATTTTCAAACAATTTTCACTATTTGCACGGTAAAGTCACTCCTACTTTATTCCAAAACTGAGCCTTATCACGAGATTTAGGAGAAAAGGTCAACAGATTAGCATCTATGACAATTGACATAATATAATAATTTAAATAATTTAATTTTGGTATTTGACTTTTTTAGCGAATAATCGCTCATCGCTCGGTCATTAGAAATTTAATTACTGTAATGTATTTTGAAGCTTGGTAAATACAAGTCCAACTCATCTGATTGTCAAAGCACTAATTGCGATGATGTACAAAACGGAGAAACAGACAGAAAAAAATTGGTACAATGCCGGGGTGGCGAAATTACTTTACTCAAAACCAATTGTCACTCTCGCAATTAAAATGATATTGCTTTACATAAAGCATTTTTGTCATCTGTGGTTTGAAATGTTTATATTCTGATATGAAGCCGTCTCATGAATACGATTTGGATAGCGAAAGTGACAATTTTCCTGCCGAAAATAGCTAGTAGATCTCATTTGATTAGCCTAGCGCTCTAACTGCATTCTTGATAGCTACAGTGGTAAAGGTGTTACTATTAGTATTAATGACAGTTCTGGTAATAATGGAAATGCATGCCTTGCTAAGTTCTGCCTGTGATTGATAACATTTCTTTAAATCAATTTGAAACCATTTGTGGAGCTTTTTAAATAATTGCCTAAATAATTATATTCAGAAGTTCTTCATTGTAGATCATTTTGCTTTTCAACTTTATCAACGATATTAATTCGTGGACATGATTCGTGGATATGCAAGAAAATACGAAACGAAATTTTTACAGCTATTTGAAGAGAAAGGGCTTAGGAAAAACGTCGCCGAGTAGAAACGTTGAGTCGTTAACTCAATTGGATGGAGATGACGAAAATTAGTCCCGAGATCTTTTTTTTGTTTCTGTTGTTGTCATCATTACTCGTGTTCTAGTTGATGTTAATGATAATTAGGCAAAACAAATTGTTGGTAAGGCCAGAGTTTCACCTTCTATGCACTTGTTAACATAAAATCAGTCCAGTTAGTACTGCACTGTTCTTGAAATTAGTAAGTTGAATTCTGATGGAGCTAGAGTAATAAATCTACGGAATTTCATTGAGTTCAACTTTCACACAAAGAAGAGATAGTCCAGATTATAGGTCCATGCTAAATGCATATTAAAGGCCAATAATCTGGAGAACAATGATACGATATTAGCACGAGATAGACAATGAATAGGAACACATAAAGAAACAAAACGGGCATTCAATTAAGTTAACTACTGTTGGTTGCCGAGAGCTATGTGTGTATAAGGTGTTGCGAACCTAGTAACAAATTAATTCAGTTGTGACCAGAAGGACAAACCAAAGACAGCATGAACAGAAAGTATAATCTCATGCACATTCGTTTCGTGCTTACCGGCGCCTCATCGGTATGAATCGGTATAACGCCCTTTGCCCACTATATATTTGAGTGAGGAATGTGAGAAAATAGGACGGTACAATCTCATATACGAATGTGTAAACCTGCAGTAGTGAAGCTAAAATTATATAAAGTCTTCGATAATACGACTTCAACGCTTAATCACTCTTAATATCGTCCTATTTTATGGCATTCCTCACCCAAATATATAGTGGTTAAAGAACGTAATACCGGCTCCTACTGATGAGTCGCCTGTAAGCACAAAACGAATGTGCACGAGATTATACCTTCCGTTCATGCTGCCTTTGGCTTATCCTTCTGGTCATAATTGAACTAATCTGTTACTAGGTGAGTAGCACCTAATACATAATTGCATATATATATATATATATATATATATATATATATATTAGTTCTCCGCAATAATACAGTATCTAACTGTTATCTATTTAATTGAATAATGTCCGAATACCGCAAAATGTGATAAGTGATATCGATCAAGGCCAGAGTTTTTGGATTTCCAGGAGTAACAGATGTTCAGAAATAGTTGTAATTCTCAATTTTGGTGAACTATAGCATACATTGAAATCCATTGTGTTGGTACCATGTACCGAATCGGCAACCATAGTATTGGTACCCTTTCGGTACTATAATGTTGTTATCGGGTACTGACACAATGGCCATAGTGGTGGTATCTTCTATGGATTCGGTATATATATTATATAGTGTGAGTTAGCGTTGAAGTCGCATTGTGGAAGACTTTATATAATGTTAGCTTCACTACTGCAGGTATACACATTCGTCTAGGAGACTGTACCGTCCTATTATCCCACATTCTTCACCCAAATATATAGTGGTTAAAGGGCGTAATACCGGCTCCTACTGATGAGTCGCCAGTAAGCACGAAACGAATGTGCATGAGATTATACTTTCCGCTCATGCTGCCTTTGGTTTATCCTTCTGGTCACAACTGAACTAATTTGTTTCTAGGTGCGCAACACCTAATACATAATTCTCTATTATAACAACCACAGATGCTCCATTGACTAGGTTAGCCAACCGTGAAGACATGCACAGAAGAAGAGGTATAAATTGCATGGAATCGGACGAACATATTATCTATTATGGAAAACGTGAAGATGAAGCAAAAGTTGCATGAATATACCAGGACATCTTTAGAGATTATTAATCATCCTTTGCAATTCTTCATAGTATGAGAGACGAATTCGTAACTGATTATTTGGATATTATAGGTGATTCTCCGGTTATTTTATTACAGTGACTAGTTGAACGATGTTATGTAAATAAGAAGTACATAAAAGTATTACGTTTAATGAAAAGTAATGACATATTGTCAATAAACTTGAAGAGTTAGTTTAAGTAGTAAAAACGTCATTTCCCATCTGTACAAACGCCAATTTCTTAATCAGTCTCTCAGCTGCCAAACTTGTTAAATCCACGTTGGTATTAACTATCATCATCATTCTCGATTGGAAGATTTAATTTTAATTATTTAAAAAATACATAATTAAATGTTGTTTCCTAAGTTGAGCTAACTATGCATTTGTGCCTGAATTGCTTGTGTTAGGCAACATTATAAGCTTGAATAAAAACTGCTTAAGTAATATTAACAAGCGGGTATTGCACACCTGAAAGCACGTTACTTTTGCCATATTGACCCAGAACAGCAAATGTCATATCTCTGCCAAGCTCTAGTGCGCCTCATTTATTATGCAAAGCCCAAAAACATCTGAAACCATTGCATTTCATCATGCCCCACAACGCTGAGGATTTAAAAAATATTATTACTATTATTATTATTATTATTATTATTATTATTATTATTATTATTATTATTATTATTATTATTATTATTATTATTATTATTATTATTATTGACATAAAAACTATTGTTTTAATTGGAATTACTTGTTCTGATGGCAAGCAACAGTCTGTGCAAATTTTGTCGCAGAAAATTGTTAAAAGTTCATTAGTTGAGAAGCAACAATTATGCTTTAATTAAGCGGTTTATTCCACCTGTGTTAATATTCAAGATAGCTGCTTCTATGAATTTCAAGTGTGTACAATTTTTTTTGAACAGGAATTTACGTTATCTGGTTTTATAATTCCAAACTGGTGAAACGTACTCCTTTATTAAAATGAAAATTTTTCCAGTTAGGTTAAAAATAGGCCACGCATAATGGTCAGAGCAAAAGACTTGTGAACGAGCCTGACAAAATTGTCATAGACTTCGAATGATGGACCGGATTTTATGGGCGTACCCTGGCGTAGGGCGTTATATGACTAATAGCTTATTAAATGTTTCCAGCAAAGGGTAATCCCAAGCGATAAAGGTGTTATCTCTTATAAGTCGACTGATCTGCTTTAATGTGGGATCGCTCTTTTAAAATTTATTCAACTTTCCTAACATTGATCAAGTGAAAAATTTAAAAAATTCAATTGGAACAAAATTTAAATTCATCTATTTAGAAAGCAATTTACCATTAACATATACATGTGATTTTCTTTCGAACCAAGCAGGTAAGTTTATAGCAAAATTTATAGAAATTGACTTTTAAAAAAACGTATATTCAACTGTGATGGGGGACTAAACAATTTACCAATTGATGCATTGAATTTGATGGGAATTGTTAATTAATAAGAAGTTTGTGTGTAGTTTAACTTCTTTAGCTCAGTAAAATATCGATTTGCTCTGCTAAATACATATTTAATTTGTTTAGTGTGGCATCAGATTTCAACGAAAGTAAACATTAGAAACACGAGACGTTTACGTCAATTAAAATTTTTAAATGCTTTCAAATATGCCTGGGTATTTAGTTTTGCTAATAATCGCAAAAAATGACATCTAAAATCTTCACGCCTGATAGGTAATCGGGCGTAGTAACTTATATATTATATTTTGTGTAACAATTGATAAGTTAGCTCAAACAGGAGAATATGCCAAAGGCAACGGGAAATAAAGGTGCAATCAAATTAACGCATGCATTTCCAGCTTACTGACGAGTTTTCAGGTGGAGCCGACATTGTGCCCTAAATGCACTATATACTTTATAAGGTAATGTGAGGCAATTGGATAGCTCAACCACATACGTGTGTGTTCTAAGGTATTTGTTTTATAAAATTTACATAAAATCTTCAGCAACGCAAATTCAACGCAAATTAAAGGCAAATTAAACGCCTGCTCCCTACACGTAATATGCACCAAACCTTTGTAGATACACAAATTCTAATTGCCATGGCGAATCAAGACAATTTTTTACCTTTTATTTCGGCAAATTCATATTCTCCAGCCTGGATCGAGATCAATTGATATTTCGTCATGGTAATCGTGGCCTCGTTCAGTGAATCCAGAAATAGTTATGTAATCATGTTTGCGGAGAACTTATATACATCTTTCCGTACTAGGCGTGACGTACGTATTAACAAGCTAGTTCAAATAGTACCAAAATGGTAGGGTAAGGTCTGTACAGTCGAAAGGTTTAATCTAATTGGCGAGAGAGTTCGGTGTTAAGTGCAATGAATACCGAAACAT